>OZ034969.1:74006269-74138769 GCA_964030785.1 Siderastrea siderea
AGCCTGAATATCACAAGTATAAGAAAACGACATCAACAAACAGGAGAACGTAAGCCCTTTAATTTACACGCACCCAATCCCCCCCCCCCCCTGCACGGGGATGTGGGACGCTAACATGGCATGCCAGTCGACCCAAGGAATTATTTTCGCCCAAGTCTCATTCCCAGCCATTATTTTGCTCGTCACACAACGCTTCTAGGGTTGCATGAATACACAAATAACGACCACTGAAGAGACACCGCACAGTAAAGCGGCTATAAGACATGGTAGTCGACTGAAAAGCCCACAAGGAAGGATGGTACTTGAATGAAGGGCCACGTGGCAGAAAAGTCGAATGAAGCGCCTATACATGCATAATTAAGAGTAGGGCAGGGTAACTGAGTGCGCGAATGTAGCGCCTATAATTAAAATTAGGGCAGAATAGCTCGATTGAAGGAGGTATTACGAGATTGAAATACCAAAGTTTCGATTACGACAATTACAAACAAGGAGGCAAAACCTACTTCAGCTGGAGTTAAAAACAGCAAGGCGCTCCCTTTTAGTCCAATTCTCGCCGTGCGACCAACTCTGTGAACATAGTCCGCTGGGTTTCCAGGAGTATTATACTGAAATTAAAAAGATGAAAATATAACAGGAAAAACTTACGTTCTGTACGCCTTATGCACTGTTTCTGATGACGTGAGGGGGGGGCGGTGGTCATCTTTGGCAAAAAACCAGGACGGAGAGCTTGAGATGGTATTTACACATCAACGAATGCGGCTTGGATGGGGCGGGCGGGCAACGTTTCCGAATGCTGTCGTTCGACTCTGGGCAGAGATGAGCCATTATTATACGGAGACTATTATGCAATCAATTTGTCCATTGACAACATCTTAGGGCCTCACCACTATTTCCAACCTAGTTAAAGACTGAAGTCTGATGTGTTTCTAGAACATCATATGCGCTTTAAGAATTTCACCGTTAGCACTATTAACAGTTTTTGAAAAAATATAACGTGACCTTCGCATTCTTTACCTGTATTATCCAATTAACATGGGGTAAATCCAATCCCCTGGCGGCTACGTCCTGAAAAATAAAATTTAAAAAAAAGGTTAATTGCATCTACCTTACATGTAGATAAATATAATGCGGAGGAAAGGACTGTATGGGCAGCTGACCTCCACACCTTAAAAAAAAACCAACTTTACAAAGCTTAATAAAGGCACTCTTACCGTACAAACCAAAATTCCATTCTTTGTATCGCTGAAACTTTTGAACACGTCTATCCTTTCCTGTAAGAAAATAGGACAGCAACAACAATTACGTCATTTATTTATGTTACATAGCAAGTGTTAAAGCATCGCAAGCTTCGCACGTCAAGGTGATGTTACTTTGTACAAGTTCAAGTCCTGCCTTTGATTTCGTGAAGTAAATTCCACCACAATTTTGCCACCTTCTGTGAATTTTTCTGGACATAATCTCTCGCTTTCCCCCAAATACTTCGCAACTTGCTGCTGGCATTCTATGTGCTAAAGGCGAAAGAAGGCTCCGTCATGTTAAAGTCAAAAACATCTCATGAATTCTACGGTTTTCAAAATACCGCGAACGAGAGCTCATGTGTGAAAAAATCTTACATATATGTAGTTTGTTTACAGAGTAAACATTAACCGAGTAGAAATACATCAAGCACGACAAGAAAGGGAAAGGAATGACAGAATTCAAGAGTCCCAATCTGAAATCATAGAGAAAATGGTATGAAATAATTTTAACTTACCGACTGAGACATGTTTCCGTGAAGTTTGAAAATAGTCAATAGCGATTCTGGAGAAATAAAAGAAGATAAAAACACAATAAATAAAATTTAAAAATACCCAAAAAACAACAACGATAACAAATTAGAGAAAGGAAGTAACTTACTTGAAAAAGACTGAAGACAGTCTTTGAACAGATCACAATGGAAATCAACAGAATCTCGACTGGACAAGAAAACTATCACTTTGGCAACCGTCGATTGCTGCGAAAGAAAAAGAACTGTCTCTTACAACGTCTTCGCCAAGCAAAATTAAACATGATATAATAAGAGAGGCAATAACTCTGCGAATACTTTGCCGGAATGAACAGCCTCCCCAGTCCCCTTTTCGTGTTCGCCAATACACACGTCTTCTTAGGAAGTAGTAACAGTAATCACGGCCTATGCATTACCTCCGATTGGTTTTTCCACAGTAAAAACGCTGCCAAGGTGACTAAACGAAGTTTGCTGGGAACCACGATAAAGAACTGTTTCAATTGTTCAGGAGTGGTGTAGCTAACATCACTTGAACTCTGAAATGAAGAATGAAGACAAGCGAAAGAACGACCTTCTACGATGAACAAAAACTAAACATAACAAAAACAAGCTAGGACTTTTAGCAAATGACAAAGGATTGTACGGTGGGGGGGGGGGTAAGTTTGTGCCCCCCCCCCACCATACAAACGTCTGTAAAATTTCGCGACTTTGCGGAGCTACATCTCTGCTCGTTTTTGACATAACACTCTCAAACTCGGCAAGTTTACTTGTTTTGAAGGCGCTCTTTTTTGTCGATAAATTTTCGCTACTGGTCCTAGTCACAAGTGCAAAAAAACCGTGGAAGGGTCTTTAACACGTGAATCTAGGGCTCTTGACCGTTTCAAAATTCAGTATCAGCCAACAGAAAACTCGAGCTAGAAAGCTACTTGTTAAACAAAACAACAGACCTCTGGCTCGCATTGTGCTTCAACCGTGCTGCATCTTCTTTCTGCTGTCACGTCAATAAATAATGGCTTGTGAAGACTGACACCTGCCAATCTCTGCACTCCTGTAAAATGAAGGTACAATTTCAGAATTAGAACAGGAAGCCATTCAGTTGAAATAGATTGAGCAGCAGTTGCTGTTGCTGCGTGAATAAGGTCGCAATAGAGAAATATAGTGATGTTGTACTTGTAGACACCCAGCCTTCTCCGCAGACGTGACTAGTCACGTGACTCGTCACGCACTCCTCCCCAACGAGGAGAGCGTGACGAACCAAAGAACGTTTGCGCAAGAGGCTAGTAGAGACACAGCCTTCACATGCACAGTACAAGTGGAGCTGAGCAAGTGCGAGGTGCAAGCTTCATAGTGAATACTACGCCAGATCGTTCGTCGCCATGTTTCGTCTGGCTCAGTTTGACGGACTTTCGGCGTTATTAGTTAATACGTATACTTACATCAGTTTGGCCTCATAAAACAAGTTTGTTTTCGAAGCATAAAGGTTTAGTATCTACGCCTAATCAGACGGCATTTATTGAAAGGCTGGAGTCTAAATCTCAACAAGAAACGGAACTCTTTCTGTTTAACTGTCTCTGTTATTTTATTGATGTAGGATATCATCCTCAGTCCGAGATAAATGGTCCGGCAGCTTATGATAATAAAAAGCTTCTAACGCTTGTTTTAATTGTTGTTGTTGTTGTTGTTGTTGTTTTTCTCGGTATGTTCATACCGTACGTACTGTACCTTCATTAAGTGTAGCTGAAAGCAGGACAGTTTGACACCTAACTCCAGCAAACAGCGCTTTCTTGACAGCAGTAAGAATGGAAGAGACATCCTTCTCAAAACCAAGATCTAAAAGCCTGTTGTTGAAAAATGCACATAATTTTCGGCAAATTTTGAGAACACAAACCTACGCTAAAAATGAGGATCGTGCCTAATTCAGCACACGTTCGCAACGTTAAGTAAGTTGTGTGCATTGCTAAAACGCAACTCACAGGAAACCTTGGCATATCATCTTGTTCCTTCGTTGGAGTACATGATTTCCTTAAGTTACTGATAAATCTAACGCACAGTAACTGATTATAAAAATTATCGTAATCGATAATAACACGATATCACAGTGCACAATAAGACAAGTACCTGTCCGCTTCATCAAGGACAATCCATCGAAGTCTCTTCAATTCCAAACTCTTGGTTTTCTGAAGTCCAAAGTAGAAGAAAAATATTGAAAAAGCGAAAGAACTCAGCATTAATTTTTGAGAGATTAATGTATCTTCACTTTGCTTTTTTTCTTTTACTGAGGTTGCGTGTTGTATCATAGCAAAACAAGAGAAAGGCATAGGGGTCCTTCTTACCTCAATATGATCTAAAAGTCTTCCCGGAGTTGCAACAAGAACGTTTATACCTTTTCTTATTCTAAACAGAAAAAAGAACTTGAAAATAAGTACAATTAGAGTATAATACTACACAAGATGATTCATAAATGAATTCACATTTATCAGTATTAAGCCTCAGAGAGAAGGAAGGATGAAGGAGCAGGTGGGTAGCTCCTACCCCTGGGAATTTGACAGTAAATTCCCCAGGGTAGAGGCCATCCCAACGGTGCTTAGTAATCCGTACTCCAGTACATAAGCATCCGTGTGGGTCTGGGTCTAGTTGGTGTAAACGCAAGTATGAGTGGTGGAGCAAAGAAAAAAGTGTCGAAATCACAAAGGGAATGGGGAAAAGTAAGGTTGAAAATTGCTTTTCTCTTCAACTTTTACACGGCTTCGAAAGTTGCCAAAAAGAGATATAAAACAACCAAAGTAGAGAATTTGACGACCTGACTTCACCCGTATTTTGGGCTCCAGCTAGGGTGGGGATATAAGTGTGTTAACAAAAGTCACATGCCCGCATCTACCGGTGATCATAACGGTCACTTCTGCACCTACTGCAAGGAATGAACAAACTGCCTCGGTATTTATTCCAGGAATAGCTTTTACTCAATACTTGTGCAGGAAAGGCCAGGAATGAAAAGCGAATGCAGAAAATTACAGGGAAAAGAGACTCCCTGCATCTTTAGTAACTAATACCCCATCTATTCCCACCATGTAAAAATCCGAAATACAATGTTAAATACATTACCGAGCTTTCTCGGATTTTCGTTTTTCTCCTCCAGTGACAATTCCTGGCACAACCCATTGAAAAGGCTGATAAAAAGAAAAGGAAAAGAACTTAACAATTCTGAGCAGCAATGTCTAACAATCGAGTAGCGTTTAAGATATAAATGTCCACGTCTCACATCTTTGGAGGAACACTAATAATTTAGTTCCACACTGACAGAACTCAGTGTTGCGGTGAGAAAGACGAAAATGTAAATGTTTGATATACGCTTCCAAACTACAAAAGAACGTGAATTTTGGAAGGAAATGTCCTTATACCAGATTCTAATGCAGGCGCCAAGGTAGCGCAAGCCTGGTACATACGTCGTGTAGCAAGTCATTAAGACCTGGAAACGTTATTTGAAAATGATTAATACCCAGATTGATATAAATGCAACGCACCTTGACAAGCCTTTGAAGCACATCAAAGCTCTGTACGGCAAGCTACCAAAAAAGAAAAAAAAAAGAACAACTCTTCTTGTTTTTTTGTAAAATAAACTTATTTTCTCCTTACGATCTTCTGTAATATTATAGGCATCATATGAAACATCCTCGGAGACCCAGGGCCAGATAGTGGGGCAAGGGGAAAGTCGGAACGGGCAACCCCCAGTTTATTTATTTTTGCCCTGTCCAACTTTCCCTCGCCCCACTATCCGCCCCTGGGTCTCCGAGGATGCATATGAAGAAGGTCAATTATATGAGCGGTCTTTAAAGGGGTTATGTCACGAGGATTTTGCTATTTCAGGTCAATTCTGCGCAAAAGTCAGAACCTAGTGCCTTCACTCATACACAAAGGGCTCCTGTAAAACTACGAGTAAGATATGAAATGAATTTTATCAGGGACAGCTAACCATAATAACTGTCTTGGTGATATTTGAGAACATAGCTATTAAAACTTGAAAAAATTGGCCCACTTTTTTCAAGTTTCAATCCATTTCCATCCTTGCTATCGGTAGTAACAGACGACAGGAAACAGTTTCAGTGCCGTAAGATAGTCTTTAATAACAAAGCTAGACCATTATTTTCGGAATTCAATTGATGCCAAGACACTTTCTAGCTTTTTAAAAAGATACTAAAATAGCGTGACATGGCCCATTTAAGACAATAAATTCATTGCACCTCTCTCGTAGGAACCAGAATCACAGCATACGGGCCATCATTTCTCTAAAAATAACAGGATAACAAAAGAAAATGGTAAAATCTCAAAAACAAACTGATGGAAAAAGGTTTTAAGCATAGGCAACCCTCGTTTATTTCCAGTATTACAGAGGAGACCCGATATAACGAACACAATCAGATTTGCCTGATATAACGAATAAATGTCATCATGAGACTGAAGCTGAATGCATAGCCAATCAACAGAGAAGCACGCAGACCCGAAATCACGAAGTTTAGTTCTTCTTTCAAATGTGGAAAGTATAGTTGTACGATTAAACAGACGCAGAGTGTTGTAATGTCCAAATTAGCCTCCAGGCCCCAGTTGGTCAAAAGGTGGATAGCGCTATCCACTGGATAAATCGCTATCCAGTGGATAAGTGTGAGGGAAACCAATTGCGTTATCCACTGGATAGAGATTTATCCGGTGGATAGCGCTATCCAACTTTTGAACAACTAGGGCCAGGAATACCTTAAGGTGACTCGATCGAAATAAATGACGCGCACTATGCCTCTCTAATAATTTCTCACTCGATTGCCTTGAAACTTTCGCATTTTACACGCAATTTTACGCGGAATAATACGTATGTCAACATGTAGATGTACTGTTTGATAATTTTGCGTGATTTTGCTGTTATTGAACACTAATTTTTTGATAAAATTGCTATTCTAACAAAACTGAGCGCTACGACTTCTAGAATCAGTTTACAATAACATCTTACCTTGACTCTTCAAGTTTCCGCAAAATCGTCGGAACAGAAATCCTGGCACAATTTGAACGTCAAAATAACAACCCCAGACAGACTTCAAAGTTTGGACCGCCCCAGCGCTTTCCAAATTTGACTTAAAAGCATAACAACTCCAGATGAAGTAAGTTCAATGTATCGCTATTGTTAGCACCAAACCGCATTTGGCTATCCGCAACGATGAAAAAGTTTGGGCGGCTATTATAAACTCACTTTTTGCACAAAAAGACAACGAAGTCGCCAAATTCACGTTTTTCTGAATTATAATGACAACTAACCGGACGAATTGAATAAAACTCCCGGCACAGGAAACTGAATCTTTTACACGTACTTTGCGCAATTTTACATTGCTGGGGCGGTCTTGATTTGGAAAATATATTTTTTGAAAGTTATGCACTATCGAACCTCTGTTCTGTATACAGCTTTGTTGTTATCTGAATTCCACAGTAGCGCTATGCAAATTTCCTTGTATTTGATGAGAATTTGAGGAATTTACACGTTGGCTAGGGGGGTGTATTGACGGTTTTTGGTCGCTCCACGCTTTGGTAGTCTTACTTGTCTATATAGTTTCACGCCAGGTGAAGGTTAAAATCGTTCTTTTGAGATATACAAAAAAGTGTGTCGCCTGATATCAACATAGGATAATAAATGTTCCTTTATTTTCAATTAACATGATCATGAAATTATAGAACAGATCATAAAACCACCATCAATAACAGGAAAATCACGCAAAATTAACGAACAGAACATCTACATATTGCTATACGTATTATTCCTCGATAAATTGCGTGTAAAATGCGACAGTTTCAAGGCAATCGAGTGAGAAATGACGATGTTATTAGAGTTTTTAGAGAGGCATAGAGCGTGTCATTTATTTCGATCGAGTCACCTTAATAGTTAGGGCAAAAATAACCATTACCCAATCCCGATATAACGAAGATTTTGGTCATTTTCGCACAATGTCGTTTTAACGGGGTTCCGTTTGTACCGAGCGCCCGTTTTCCGTCCCATCTTGGGAAGGGTGGAATGTTGCTGGCATTGTTTCTACCCACAGAAAAGAGCCTGGCTTAGGTTATGTCTTTAGTTTTGTTTAACCTTTATTATCGGCAAGTTTTTTCCACTTAAGTAAGATCACAACTTTCAGCTGGAAAAAAAATATGAGTAGGTACTTCTTTAGTATACATCATGTATATTCCCTAGTCCCTAGTGAAAACCAGTTGCAACACTATCAGAAAAGCTGAGCTTTATGAATCCAGGCAAGTTGTGTGTTTAAATTTTCTGTTGGCTGCAACATACGGTGCAGTAAAATATTATATAACATTTATTCTTTAAAATAAACAAAACTATTATTAATTTTAACAAGCATGTCCACAATCACTTACGCTAATTTTCGGTTCAATCTTCTGAAGTGAATGAATTACAGGCACTGCATATGTGAGAGTTTTCCCTGCAAAGAAGATAAGCTTAAGTATCCAATTCCAAGTTTCAGCATCTGGCCTGAACATGGTCATTAATTTTAATTGTTTGATTGGGATAATAGGAGACAAATCTAACTAGTTGATAATGAAGTAAAGGTAGCCGAGAGAAATAACAGTTAAACCTCTGCGAGAAGACACTCCCAACAGGTGATGCCCTCCTGGGTAGACCCCCAGCCACCCTTGAAGCCATGCTCAAGTGTCTGCTTAGGAAAGCCACATGCTTACATGCTTAGGGGAGAGCATAACTGCTTGATTAGCTTTTTGTTAACAAGTATTTTTAAGCAAAAGAAATAAAAGTTTTGATCTGTATCTTCAATCCATATGTACCATTTTGAATGTTTCAAATGAAAGCAGCCAGCAAAGTTTTCAAGCTAACATGTACCTGTACCAGTTTTGGACTTGACAAACACATCTCTTCCTTCCAATAGACAAGGAATAGCAGCCTTTTGTACACTGCGAAAAAAAAAGACAGGCTTCTATAAGCCATACCTTGACCCATATTATTCTAGAAGCTCGAATTTTTCTAAAAATAATAATAACAACAACAATAATAATTAACTTAACAGACTGATTTATGAAAGTTTGATTATTTTGATTATTTTAATTCTTTCCTTCATTGATGATGGAACTCTAATCAAATTAATCAATCAACCTGGCAATACAGCTAAAAATCTGCATGAAATTTAAAATATTATCATGTCTTGCACCCTAGAAATATTTAATAGGCTGCAGTTGACCTTTCTGCTACATTATTATTCATTCTATGAGAACGGGGACAAACACCCTATCCTTTATGTCCACTTTCTTCTTTGGGGGGGGGGGGGGGGCATAAGCATTTTTTACCCATGGTAAGTTCTGGACAATTTTAAATAAGACCAGCCCTTCTGCCCCCCCTCCCCCCAAATTCGCATGTATTCCCTAGCTGCCTAGACAGCTCAAGAGATCCCAGGGATTGAGATCTGCTAACTGCACCGCAAGCAGAGTTGTAAACTTAAGGTGGCTAGACCCGGTTTTTCACTAACCATACCTACTCTCTTTGAACACGAAATACAAAGACATCTCAAGCGAAACAGGAAATCGAGTTATACTCATTTGTAGGGTGTAGATCGAGCTTTAAAAAAAGTGAGTTTTTTCAAGATCGACATAACCATAGCAACACGGTGACGTCATTGCTATTTTTACTTTTCCTTAATTTTTAGGAAATCCAGACATTCGTTTTTAAATATAGTTAAATGCAATTTAACATAGTTAACGACTAGGAGCAAGAGCCTAGTCATTAGCGTGTTTCTAGTGTGTCGGGCGTTTAGCGTTTAGCGTATGTTTGTTAGTAGCATTTTGGTGGCGTTCACATGGTTGCTAGTGCTGGGTCGAGTCTTGTCCAGCGGTGTCTCCCTTTGGTACATGCGTAGCTATCCCATGTGCTTGCGTTTGTTGTGCGTAGTTCGATCAGCGTGGCGTTTGTGTTAGTTTGTAGTAGCGTTCTCAGCGTTTTGTTGTTTCGTTTCGGTGACTTTTGCTGTTCCTGTTTGCAATTCTCGAAGTGTTCTTCGCTTACTGACTGGGATTTTCGCCTCTTTGGTCGGGCATCCATCTTGCTTTGGCCTCCGTTCGTGGAAAGTTGTCGTTCGGTTCCAGTGGCATTGGGTTTTTACTACACCTCGGCGTGTCCAATTCCTGTGCGTTGGCGGCTCGTTTTTCCGTGAAAATTTTGTTGTCTTCGTCGCTGTTGGCGGTTCCAGTGAAGTTGTGGTGGTCGTCGGTCGGGTTTTTTCTCCTTCTTCGCTGTTCGCCGTCGTCGTTGGTTTGCTCGGAGCCAGTTTGTTGTCGCCCACGTGTTTACAATATGCCGCCGCCACCTCGTTCGACTAACAACAGTTTGTCGGCGGGATTGTCTCAGGATGGCTTGCAGTCGTCTTCAGCCGCTTCGCTAGTGCCTACATCGGGTTCTGCTGGCTCCGGGCCGCCGCTATCAGCGGATGCGATTGCCGGCGCTGTGGTTCGCGCTCTTGGTAGCTCGCTGCCTGCCATCTTAGCGTCGCTTCCAGGGAACGCCTCCTCGCCAGCCGACAGCGTTGCGCCGGCAAGCTCCTCTGCATCGCCGATGGTAACGAGTGCTGATGTTCACGTTGCCTCTGGGGCTTCGGCTCAATCGTCAGGTACGTACACGTTGCCTTCGTTTGTGCCGACTTTTACGCCGTTGACAGCCACTACCGACTCAAGCTCGGCCCTCGGGGCTCCCATTGCGGCGACCGGCGCGTGTACGTCGTTTGGTTCCATTCTGCCGGGCGTGGATAACGCGTCCGCGTGGCCTAAGACAGAGAAGGCGTTCATTGTTGGGCCGGGTCATGCCCCAGTCCCGGCCAAACTGGTATCCAAAATTACTGGGGGTGAGTTCGTGGAGCTGGCAGATCTACTGTCGGTGAATCTGCGGGCAGCGGAGCGGGCGCCACAGGTGTACCTGGAGGGGAATTCGAAGCTCTTGGTGTCGAATGCAAAGCGTCGGCAAGTGGAGATATCCGATATTTTGACTTGGACAGAAGCGTTTACAATTTTCCAAATGGTTTTGTGTGCAGCCCATCCGCATCGGTGGTCCGATTTAACAAAATACAAGTTGTTGATCATCCAGACGGCACGTCAGTTTCCGGGCTCGGCATGGTTGGAGTATGACTCAGCATTTAGGAAGGATGCTGCGGCCTTGGGCTTGGGCGACTGGTCTAAGATGAACCTGGATTTGTACAATTTTCATCTGCGGTCCCCAGCGTCTTCCTCGCGACAGCAGCTGCGGGTTTCCTTTCCAGGGTCCTCCCAGTCCCCAGCGGGCAGTCATGACACAAGTATGCGTACACCCTTTTGCCATTCGTGGAATGAGGGAGAGTGCCTGTGGCAATTTGGTAGGTGCAGGTTCCGCCATGTGTGCACAAACTGTGAAGGGGATCATGCAAAGGTCTACTGCCCCTTTCCCCGCACCACCGGTCATCGTTCCCGTTCCCCCTCGCCTGGCGGTAAAGGAGGACGGTACTGACAGGCTAGAAGCTCGTCGTGATTCCAGTGTATATAGTGTAGATAGTCATGTTACGTTGCCTGGCCAGCAGATTGTACTGCCTTGTTGGGCTAAGTCGTTTCGTTCAGTTCCTGTTCCAGTTCAGCCCATTGTTGCGGATCGCATTTTCTCTCCGCTAGCCTCTGTCACGGAAGTCTCGCCGTTGCGCTTGGATCAGTTCCAGCAAGAGTTACGTCACCACCCGGATAGGTCAGCAGTAGCATTTGTGATTTCGGGAATACAGGACGGTTTTCGGATTGGTTTTGAGGCTTCCTCTGTGTCCCTGAAGTCAGCTTCCGCCAATATGCGCTCTTCCTTGGATCATCCTTCGGTAATTGACTCCTATCTCCAAACTGAAGTCTCAGCTCGCAGGGTGGCTGGCCCATTTTCGTCTCCACCAGTGGCACCCCTGCATATAAGTCGATTTGGAGTGATACCCAAGAATAATCAGCCGGGCAAATGGCGGTTGATCTTGGATTTATCGTCGCCAGAGGGGCACAGCGTTAATGATGGCATTCCTAAGCCTGCTTTTACAGTCCAGTATGTTTCAGTGGATGCATTCATTGAGGGCATTATGACTCTAGGTCGAGGTACTCTGATGGCTAAGTTTGACGTGGCGACGGCGTACAGGAATGTTGCTATCCACCTGGAGGATCGCCCCCTGTTAGGGATGAGGTGGCGGGGTCAATATTTCGTGGATATGGTACTCCCTTTCGGTCTTCGATCAGCGCCATTTATTTTTACAGCCATTGCAGATCTTGTCGAGTGGATTTTGGTTAACAATTACGGTGTTAACTTCCTTCGTCACTATCTGGATGATTTTCTGACCTTGGGCCCACCAGCTTCTCCCATCTGTCACAATAACCTGCAGAAGTGTGTGTACCTGTGTAAGAAATTGGGCCTGCCGTTGCATCCTGACAAGTTGGAGGGACCGGCTACTTGTTTAACCATCCTTGGGATTGTATTGGACTCAGAAAAGCTGCAGGCTCGCCTTCCATCAGATAAGCGGGACAGGATCATTGCACTGTTGGAGGAGTGGTCTACGAAGCGTTTCTGCAGGCGTCGTGAGCTGGAATCTTTGATCGGTCACCTCCATCATGCTTGCAAGGTTGCGCCCCAGGGCAGGACCTTTCTTCGTCGCATGATTAATTTGCTCTGCGCCTTCCGCCGGGATGATCACCCGATCAGGCTGAACCAGGAATTCCAACGGGACTTAACGTGGTGGCGGGAGCTGTTTCAGACCTGGGATGGCCTGAGTTTCTTTTGTATGCCCACATGGGCCCCTCTCCCAGACTTCCAGGTCTCTTCAGATGCATCTGGCTCACTGGGCTATGGCGCTATCTTTAAATCTCACTGGTTCTGTGGCGCTTGGTCGGCCGTGCAGAGATCATCCTCAATTGCGTACAAGGAACTTTTCCCAATCGTTATAGCAGCCTCTCTGTGGGGCTCTCAGTGGGTGTCGCGGCGGGTTGAGTTTTTGTGCGATAATGAGTCGGTGGTGGCAGTACTCAAGTCGGGCACTTCGCGGGATCAAAGTCTCATGTTGTTGCTGCGTTATTTGTCCATGCTGGCCGTTCGCCATTCGTTTTCTTTTACTGCCTCATCAGTTCGTGGTAAAGATAATCCAGTAGCTGATGCTCTCTCCCGTTTCCAATTTCAGCGGTTCAGAGCTTTAGTGCCCCATGCCGACGAAGCACCGGCCCAGATTCCTGCCTCCCTCCTAGCCGCTCTTCAGATGCCCTGACTCAGAGGTGCCAGTTTCTCCTTACTCAAGGTCTTGCACCATCGACTCGGCGTGTGTACCTCTCTGCCCAGCGCCGTTTCATCAACTTCTGCCATCGGGATGGTCGTGTAACTCAGCATGGTGTCCTCCCTCTAGCCGATGAGACTCTGATGCGCTTTGCCACAGTGCTGGCGGACAATTTAAACCATTCATCCATCAAGGTCTACCTTTCAGCAGTTCGCTCCCTCTACATTGACCATGGCTTTCCCGATCCTCTGGTGGGGTGTCTTCGTTTGCAGCAGTTACTCAGGGGCATTAAGCGTGTCCAGGGTCCAGTGACTCCAAGACGCCTTCCGATCACAATAGACCATTTGAGGGTTATCCAGCGCTCCTTGGACCTATCCACAGCAGACCATATGATGTTGTGGGCTGCGTGCTGCTTGGGATTTTTCGGTTTTTTACGAGCTGGGGAATTCACGGTGAACTCAACCTTCCATCCGAGCACTCACATGACAGTCGGTGACGTTCAAGCAGACTCGTTGGTGAATCCCACTTGTTTTAAGGTCCGGATCAAGTGTTCTAAGACTGACCCCTTCCGGGAGGGTTGTGATATCTACTTGGGGCGTGGCGTGGGCTTAGTTTGTCCCATTGTGGCGCTAGGCAACTACCTTTCTCAACGTGGTGCCACTCCGGGACCGCTGTTTAGGTTTAGCAGTGGTCGTCCGCTTACACGGCAGCAGTTGTCATCCTCAGTGCAGTCAATCTTACATGCAGCGGGTTACTCGGGCTCGTACTCGGGCCACAGCTTCCGGATTGGGGCAGCAACTACCGCAGCGGTCCGGGGGGTTCCGGATCACCTTATCAAGACTTTAGGACGTTGGTCCAGTGATGCGTACCAGATCTATATTCGGACTCCAGTTTACTCAATTGTCCGGGTTGCCAGTCAGTTGGTGGCGTGACAGGCATTTCGTGCGCGTGGTTTATTACGTCGGGTTAGGTGCCTCAGGTTGGGGTCTTCGGGGGCTGCGGCTTGGGATTCCCGAGCCCCCTCGTGGCTCCAGGTGGTCCCAACCTGGAGGATCCTTCGGCTTGGCACGGGGGGCTCATGGCTGGGTTGCGGGTTTGGGCAGGCCAGTCGGGTGTTCTGGCGCCTTGGGGGTGTGATTGCGATTGCAGCCCCCGGGCCCCTTGGGCACCTAACCTCCACTTGCGACGTGGGCGTTAAATATAGTTAAATGCAATTTAACATAGTTAACGACTAGGAGCAAGAGCCTAGTCATTAGCGTGTTTCTAGTGTGTCGGGCGTTTAGCGTTTAGCGTATGTTTGTTAGTAGCGTTTTGGTGGTGTTCACATGGTTGCTAGTGCTGGGTCGAGTCTTGTCCAGCGGTGTCTCCCTTTGGTACATGCGTAGCTATCCCATGTGCTTGCGTTTGTTGTGCGTAGTTCGATCAGCGTGGCGTTTGTGTTAGTTTGTAGTAGCGTTCTCAGCGTTCCCTTCCCTCCCTCCCTGGGGTTTGGGCCATTTACTGGGGGCCTAGTGTTCAGTTTTCTTCCACTGAGCCATTTGGGCTTGAGTGTGACAGGTGCTCGGGTTCGGGGGCCCGATACGGGGGGCTCATGGCTGGGTTGCGGGTTTGGGCAGGCCAGTCGGGTGTTCTGGCGCCTTGGGGGTGTGATTGTGATTGCAGCCCCCGGGCCCCTTGGGCACCTAACCTCCACTTGTGACGTGGGCGTTAAAGTTATTTATAGGACTTGTAGTTCATATAATTGTCTTCAGTTGTACCGATTTTAAACATTTTTTATGAGAGCGTTTTCGAGAAATAACTGTTTGAAATTTTTAGCTCCTGCTAACAAATGAATCATAAGCAATTCTTTTCGCGTCCCTCAAACTGACATTTATCCTGACCATGGAAAGAAAAATTTGGCCTTAAATTGTTTCTAGAGATTTCAGCTATCCTGGTGGAATTAGTGAAAGAAATCACTTCATCCGAATTCCAATAATAAGAACGCGAAAAGAATTGTTTATGATTCGTTTGTAAGTTGCAGCTAAAAACTTCAATCAGTTATTTCTCGAAACGCTCCCATAAAAACTGCTTAAAACCGGTACAACTGAAGACAATTGTGTGAGCTACAAATACTATAAATAGCTTTAAAAACGAATGTCTGGATTTCCTACAAATTAAGGAAAAGTAAAAATAGCAATGACGTCACCGTGTTGCTATGGCTACGTCGATCTCGGAAAAAACCCCACTTTTCTTAAACTTCAATCTATACCCTACAAATAGGTATAACTCGATTTCCTGTTCCATTTGAGACATCTTTGTATTTCGTGTTCAAAGAGAGTAGGTATGGTTAGTGAAAAACCGGGTCTAGCCACCTTAACTGCCTTATGTGACTTGAATATAATTATGTGCATTACTTAATCATATGAGTAACTGAAAAATAATTATTAATACCTTGTCATGGTAGTCAGCTTTAAATTATTTTCAAGATTGGATACCTAAAAGCAATACAACAACAGATCTAACACAACACACACAATAAGATTACAAGGTCCCTTAACTTTAATTTGCATTTCTCATTGGTAGGCACTGAAAAAATGTCAAAAAGCCACTTCTGTTCTGATTTTTATTACTTTATAACTATTTTGTGGGTCATGTTTTTGTTCTTACTGTATTTTGACATCATATCATTTTGTGTTCTATAACAGAACAGATGCAAGGCAAAATGCAACAGTGCCAAATAACAAATAAATAAATCTATATTACTAAATCAAAGTTCATGGCTGCAGTAACAGTGCCAAGCCCTAATACACAGAGCAAATATGTTCTCACCCAGAACATTCCAAGAACCCTTTCCAAACAGCATGTACACATAGTTACATCTATGTAATTATGAAAATGTATTTCTTACCATGAATGCTGACAAATCCAGGTCACTAAATTTGTCACCAGAGAAAACTTTCTCTCTTTGCTCTTGGTTGCTTTTGGGAAATTCACTGCTGCAATAATTTTAATACAAGTAATTTGTAATTCATCAGATCCATCTCTGTGTGAGCCCAGGGCAAACATTCACTCTACTGTAACCTTAACACTATACTACTCTAAAAGTCAAGAGCCTAACTGCATGTAGACTTCTCAATGCCTAATTAACTAAAAAGCTTTTCACACAGTTCTGATTCCAGCAAGGTAGGATTCAGAACTCAGTCTCTAGGGAGATGTTAAGCTATTTGACAGAACTGAGATAATCCAAACTGCAAGATGAAAAACATGTCTTGGATCTGATTGATGGCATCATCGGGCAGTAACGTTAAAACATGGGCCTCACAGTTTACTTTCTTTCACTCATGTAGGTTGCGTGGGTGGAAGGAGCTTATGAATGGACTGAATAAACAAGCTGCATTTTGTGTCTTTATGTTCTGATGTCCAATTTCATCTTGTATTTTGAATTTCTTGTTAAGAAAAGTGCATTTTGAACATCTACATGACTTGTACATGTGCAACTGCAATAACAAAAATTAATTAACTAAATTAAAATAAACTGATAATTCATTATAATTATGGCATGAAGGAGCAGTGTTGCCCCTGCTGTGTTGAGTAAGTTTCCCAGACTTCTTTGCAGTATTTCCTTTGCAAATGGTTTGAGCCCAGGAGTCATATACTAATAAGTCAATGAAGTATGATGGCCCAGGTGAGTTTAGTCCTAAGGACTGGACTTTTGAGATGACAATGATTGAGTTGAAGTCATCATCAGAGTCAAAGGAATAAATTATTATGACTTGTCAGTAGGTGGTATCAAGTACTCTGGTTATTGACCTGATTTACTGGACTTGCCAAATAAGAATATCACCACCTGAACCACTCCCTTGCTCTCAATCTGATTTATTTGTAAAACGAAATGACAGCAAGTGTATTGCCACGTAAATCTCCAGGACATTCTGAAATTTCCAGGTTTTAATTCTTCCATTAAATTGGACATCATCCATGTGTAATATAATAGCCTTAATACATGCATCCTTATTTTTATACTGCAATCAATTGGTGGTCTCCTACAAAAACAATTACACTGTCTACTTGTCTGTATTAGTGAACAGGGACATGAGGGGCAGGATTTTAACCAGTTATTTATACCAACCTTGAGGTAGACAACTTTGGTATTTCTGGATTGTAATTGAATAAACTTGAAATGACCTGAAACAATTATCCAATTATTTTCATAAATTCACATAATTTTATAATTATAACTACTAGACAAGTGCAGGTACACAACAGTGTCAGAGGTTGTCCCGAAAGAGCAGGCAAGTAATGTTCAGAAAATAGTGGACCGTGTTGAGGACTGGTCGAGGGTGAATAAGTTCCAGCTTAACAGTGACAAATGTAAGGAATTATGCATATCTTTTGCTAAGAACAAAATAGACCTACCCCCTGTAGTGGTAGATGGCCATAACCTTGAAGTTGTAGACCATGCTAAGTTACTTGGAGACACTATTACTATAGCAACCTTTCTTGGAATATGCACGTGTCTGAGATAGTGAAGAAAGCATCTAAACGCCTGTACTCTCTTAGGCAATTAAAGTGCACTCAAGTTGAGAAGGCCGATCTACTTAGGTTTTACACCAGTTGTATAAGGTCTGTTTGCGATTACGCGATTCCTGTGTTTCACGCTTCGTTACCTCAGAATCTAATTGACGATTTGGAACGCATGCAAAAGAGGGCCCTTTCCATCATATACCCCACCTTATCTTAAGACAACGCCCTAGCCTCATTAGACCTAGAGTTATTAGTGGTTCACCATCAGCGCCTATGTCAGTCCCTTTTCAATAACATTTTAGAGG
Source organism: Siderastrea siderea (assembly GCA_964030785.1). Taxonomy (NCBI): domain Eukaryota; kingdom Metazoa; phylum Cnidaria; class Anthozoa; order Scleractinia; family Rhizangiidae; genus Siderastrea; species Siderastrea siderea. Next base: position 74,024,131 of record OZ034969.1, read on the forward strand.
ACAGTGATCACCGTCTCCATCACTTACTGCCTGACTCGCATAGCTCAAAACACACTCTCAGGCATGCCAGGACTTTTGATGTCAAGTTTAACACTTGCAGGGCCAGGAACTGTTTTATTTATTCCCAATGCCTCCGGGTAAACTCATTAGGATAGCCATCAGATTTTTAACTTAACTTTGTTTGTATTCTACATATTCTATGTACATATAGATTTTCTTTATAGTTACAACTTTTCTTAAACCGATTGTAATTATTTTACACGTTGTGTAATTGTAATCATAATATTGTAATTGTACTTGTGATTTATGCGTATTTTCTATAATATTAGTAGTTTTTATCTTTTACATGTATGCGTAATTCAGCCTCTGGCTGTGATGTTTATACCAATAAAGTATCTATCTATCTCTATCTATCTACATAACACATGTAACTGAATCAGAATGGCTCCAAGGAATATTTGGGATAAATTCCTCAACAATATTTCTCAGCTATCCATTGTCCATGCATTATATATTAATAGCCATTTTGTTGGTTGAAATTTCTGGCAATTTTCAAATAACATAAAAAGGTTTTTATTCCAAGCTTCCCATATCTGTTTGGTGAGTCTGAGTCCTAAAACAAGAAACTGAAACAAACCTGTAATTTCTTTTTTGGCTGCTTTTCAGCATGTGTTCCATTTTGAGTTGTAATTGAAGAACTGTGACTGTCTTCCTGTACATCCTACCGTTTATGAAGCAAATCATACAGTAGTCAAGTTTTTTTCCAACATACTTGTATAGTTACAATATTCCTTTAAAGTCAAAGGCCTGTGACATAGTATAATCTAAATGATAATTAGTAGTCTTCATATTTGTGACAAATGATAGCTCATGCTGCTCAAGGCGGCACCACTGCCAAAACGTTTCCTTCGCATGCACACAATTCCACCAGCTTCGCAGGCTTAGGCAAATGACTACACATTTTGCAGATAAATTGAAATCTAGCTTGTGTATGTGACATCCTAACACTTTTTTGTTTTGTTTTGTCCAACCACAATGGTAGCTTATTCTTCATTACAGGTGTTGCGGGAGGAGAGGGGGGTTGGGAGGGTCATTTGAAGAACAGCTACAGTGTATTACAGTGTATTGTACAGCTAAAGTTATTTTGACAGAATATTTAATTCACTGTGGACTCCAAAATATTTTCAGTCCACAGGGAATTAAATATTCTGTCAAAATAACTTTAGATGGTGACAGTTTTCAAAAATCCATCCAAAAGCAGACTCAGGATGAGCGTAAACTTTTGTGGCTTTAAATAAGTTGTGATAATATTATGTATAAAAAAAAGAGAGATCTTAACAATTTAATTTGGTACTTCTTTCTTATTCCAACTCACTTCAAAAAATAAAATCTTTTTTCAGACAGTTGACTAAAAAAACAATAATAAATTGAACTTAAAATTAAACCACCTTTAATACATGAACCACATTTACAAGTGGTCAAATCACACATCACAAAATAGTAGCCACATTGATTTTCCATGTAAGTCCCATTAGACTACATTATTATTATATGAACATGCATAACATGTTGCAAAGTTTTCTTCATATAATTTCATATTATTAATTAATATATAATTGCTAATTTAGTGTTAAGAGCAGATAAGTATTGTAAATTTGTCTTGTCTTTGTTCAATAAAGTGATGTTAAAAAAAAGTTTTCTTACTTCAGATCCTTTATTGAGCTTTGTGCAAGAGGTGGAAAGGGAACCTTTGTGTTGGCGTACATGTGATGGCTTTTTACTTGTCAAACCATTCTTATTTTCCCAACTCACACTAGGCTTCAGGTATCGCTGTCTCTTCTGGAACTTCCTTTCTTTCCACTGATTCAAAAGAGAAATAGCAGAACTAGTACGACAAACCAAAGTCCTTATGAAATGGGTTCACTAGTCAAAACTGACTATTTGATTTACTACACACATAATTTTTTTTTAAACAATGTTTATTATTTTGGTAAACTTGACTGGACTTCATGGAACAATCATGTATAATTTAGCTCGACTCAGTTTGAATACTGAATGAAAAAACAGTTACCCCAGGACACGAGGACTTTATAGTGTAGATAGTAAAACCAGGAATGACAAGATTATTTTTGGAATGTTGACCATAACCAATAACATAGAACATCTTGTAATAGCAGGAAACTACACACAGGAAGAGGTCTCCACCATTCTGTTTGGTGACAACACAACACAACACAACACAATAGGAATAAAACTATTTTCAGCATTCATGGTTTTATATTTAAACAGTATCAGCATTTTATCTGCAGAGATTTTTTGCCACATACCAAATGCCAAGAGCTGAATATAGTATTTAGGGTGAAACAGTCACGTAAAGTATTTAAAGTTAAGCATGGGTCCTAAAGATGGTTAGTTTTCAGATATTATTATGGCAGTCACTTGACCGTTACAAGATTTGTATATTTTCTATATTTAACGTTCAGCATTCAGCATTCTGCAAAAAAACCTCTGCAAACATTTTATCATGGCAGTGATTGAATTTGTACTCCTTGTTTGTTACAACAGTTTAATATCAAAAGGAAGGGAAGGAAGGGTGGCAAGGTGTTTGGGCCAGGCTGCATTTTGCGTACATTTCCCGGAAGATCTTTGGCATGGGTTTCCAAATCGCTCGGCGTACTGGCGTACGATCGTGGTCTTTGGTGTAAAGCGGTGTAAGACCAAGCCAGCATGGCGTAGGAGGGTGTAAGCTTACCTCATATTAACGATATTGTACGTTGGCGTGTAGCCGAGGTAACCACCTTGGCGTGTGAAAATTTTTACCATTTAATTAATAAACTTGTGGACACCAAATAATATCCAGGATTTCACCATCCCTGGCTCAGGATTTAGAGTCCACGGGCTCCTCGGTCAACAGTTGTCGACCACTCGTAGCCAGAGTCCTCAACCAATAAAGAATAAAAGAATACACGAGTATGATAGCCTTTCAAGCAAATGGCAAGTACGTCAGAGGACTTGAGTCACTTTGCATCTCGTTGATACGACAGTTTGGTACTTAAAGATTCAGAACTCTCAAGTCTCATGCATTGAGCGTGAGTCTCACGCAAACGAATGCAATCTTACGCCCTCACGCTAGAAGTGTTATTTCTCACGCATTTAAGGTTTTTGATTTAAACAGTTCATTTTGAGGCAGAAAATTGCTGCTTAAGTTAAGTGACTCCCTAATGAACCATCATTCTGGGAATAATTCACTCCATGTTCCCTTTGTACTGGCTTCCAACACTTTCTAACAATGGAAATTCTCGTGCAGTTCTTGTTCTACCACATTGAAATACCGGTAAAGAGAGAGTCCTTTCTCTAATAAGGCAAAACAAAACAACATTTCGGCCCTTTGTCCAGATGGATGGTACACACTGGCCTCTCTGCTTACTATCAAAATGGCCAACAAGGAGTCATCTTTTGAACCACCTGTAGATTAGTTGGTCAGTGCCAAGAAAGCTACTTGGAATTACAACTACAACAAAGAGCATCAGAGTGACAGCATGTAGAAGAAACTCCTGTTTTTCAGAGATATGACATGTTAATTTGACTTCTGGATAAGTCGGAATGTTAAGAAAGAGTTGATATTAGTCCATTTAAAAGAAAAACCTGGGATCTAAATAGTTACTTTCGAAGGGTCACATTTCCGCTCATAATAAAGGAAAACATGTCTTAGCTACTTCAATTTTTCAAAATTTTCTGGGGGAGCATGCCCCCAAACCCCCCTAGAAAGGTTACGCCTTTAGCATCACAATAGACAGCTACCCTGTCAAAAAGCTGTCAAAAATCGCACTCTTTGGTGACAAATCAATGTGAGAGCCCTGAAGATTGCCTCATTGCATTAGTCCCGTAGAATGCCTTGTCACTGTCTGCAGATTTGTACTGATGTTAGAGAGTTGTAGTAGCAATTATAAACATGAACAAATAAACCGAACCATAAGTTTTTAGTCCATCAACTTTCTTGTCCTCGTTACTTCGCCTCTCTTTCACATTTGCGGCGGGAAGAGGAGAGAGCCTAGCTTGGGGACTGGGGACGAGGTTGCTGGCGTTGGCGCCTCGGCGGCTGCTTGGCGTACAACTTCGAAACTCTTGGCATATCTTCAGCGTGGGACGTACACGGAATGCACCCCAGTGTTTGGGGAGGAGGGGTGTCCTCGTCACACACAAAAAAAGCACCCTGTCAGCAGATCAGGAGACGCTCTCTTTTGACTCCCCCAGGGGACAGGTCTGCAAAACTCATGGCAACTCATTTATGTTACAAAAGCCCCGGCGTCTCGGCTTATTTCTTAGGTCTTCTTTCTAGTTAACTGGTTTTCACAATGCACACATCGATTTTGTGGAGAAACCCGGAGAGAATCCATCACTGAGTCAGGACAGAGCCAACTATACGGAGTCTTTTTTATGGAGATCATCGCTCAAGGATGAAGGATATTAAGTAAATCACTTTTTGTGTAAGAAGCAAAGCAACCATTTTACATTCCACGAGGCAAAATGACCTAATGGCAATTTATAAAGATAATCATATTTACGAAAATGCTCTAATCGGTAAACGTATTCCACCACACAGATACACGTGTAAACTATTACGGGGATTTTACCTTCGATTTTCGGTCTGTTTTTCTTTGGTTTAAGTCTTCTTGTCCATCACTATAAGAAGACAGATTCAAAAGCAGTCCATCGTCCTCGGCCATGCTAGCAAAACTACAAGTGAAGATGAGGTTACGACACAATCACAACAGTCTTACAGAAGCACAGACGCCATGTTTGTGGACTGATTGGCTCACACACGAGGAAGGAAATCAGCGGAGTATAACATGAACTGTCAGCGGCTGTATATAACAACACAATGTGACTCGCGCAATACTGGCTTTTGGTTAAAGGTTTCCTCTCTAACCTTGGAAAGATTTCAAAGCCGGTGCGCGAGAAAGAAAATATATCGGGTGGCCAGGAAAAGTACTTTAGTAACCTTACCCTAATCCAAATTTGTTTTTGGGAAGGACTCTGAAGATGACTTCCGCTCAGGTTGTCAAAACGTACCCGGACGAACCCCGGACGATCATTATTCACCGAATTCAGTATGAGGTGACTTCTGGGTTCAAACCATTCACAGCATGAGGAATGATAAGTAAACGTGACCGTGATAGCTTTGTATTTTGCTTAATTCAGTCATTCATTCCCGATAGTTAGTATTTTTGTCAATGAAAAATAGCCTTGATCAACAAAATAAATAAGTACTCTGAATTCCGCGAAAATTAAGCCAGGCACCGCAAAGCACACGAAATCCGCAAAATTAAGCTCGGCAAATGAGGGATACTACCTCTAAGATCCGTAAGTAACCCCAGAAGTGGCGAACCTCCTAAAGAAGATAATATTTTACGGTGGTTAGCAAGTCCCGAACGTTGCAGCCTTCCTAAACTGGATCGCCCTCCAAAAATAACGACATCAGAAGTTCATTCTGTCTGAAAATAATGCGCCGATCAATTCGAAACTTCAACATCCCCCCCCGGGCATACCCCGGGCATTTGACTGTGCATCGTGCCCGGGGAGGGGGGAATTTGAACGTTGCGTTTGAAGGGTGGGGAATTTGAACCGGATTTATCTCTTGTTCTGATGTAATACACCCATGAGTTTTTTCGGTTTTTTTAGGGTTTTACAAGACAGAATTTCCCCTTTGTCAGTGAATAGCTCTTTCAAAAGGGTCTTTAAAAGAAGTTTGGAGGTGTCATTACGGCATATCTCTCTGAAAAGCGTGTAAAGTGTCTGATTGAAGACGAAATTTGTCTTTGAGGAGAGGTATTTTAGTAGTAATTGGTGGGGGATTTGAACGGCTTTTTTGCCCCGAGGGGAGGGAATTTGACCAAGCCAATCTTCAAAAGTTCAAATGCCCGGGGGGTTGCCCGGGGGGGATGTTGAACTTTCGAATTGATCGGCGCATAAATGGATAATAAGTTAAACCTGATAAAACATAGGAGATGCCAAGAGATATAACCGCCTTTACTGCCGTTAATAGCTCCATGAAAGAGTAAAGAATAATTTGTTTGAAAAATCTTGTAAATAAAAATTTCCTCAAAAAAAGTTGCTAAATCCGAGCTGACTAAAGATACTGTAAACGAGGGTCGCTACATTCGGAATCTGGGAGTCAGTACGGTAATGGAGTACCATCCCACCCCCCCCCCCCCAGTGATTCACCTGGGTCATGCTCAAGGTTAAGTTTCCCTTGGTATTTAGTTCAGTCTACGAGTTGGGATGATTGATGTCAGAATTATGTAGAGATCAAATGGCACCAGAATCCTAAAATACCACAAGAGTTCTCCTAAATATCAATATCGTGAAAAACAAAGTCGCGTATTGAAATGCTTCATATCCTTCAAGAACTACCCTGCTGTTTAAAGCTACTGGAGTTTTTTAGAACCAGGTGCGTCAATCAAAAATCTTGATAACATTGCTAAATAACTCATCAGTTTTTCAACAGCTGGCTGCAGTGGCACGTAAAGCAGGCGGTAAAAGGAAACTCTGCCCATAAACATTTAAGGTTCTCGCTTACATCAGTTCAGTTGTCACTTCGTCCAAGAAAGTCTGTTTACTTGCGAATGTGAATGAGATGCACTGATGCCTGATGATGAATGGAGGAGAACTATCAACTATCAACTAGAGTAGTGACGAGATCGAAAGCTCCCCGACGATGGATCAACTCTATTTTCAAGAGCCTGCCCCCATGTTGATTGCGCGTTTGACCATTGAAGTAACATTAGCTTTCATGGGATTACTGGGAAATGCAATGGTGTCTTTCGTCATATCACGACAGAAAAGATTTCGCTCGGGACTAAAACTTTTCATCCGAAATCTTGCCTTCGCAGACATCGGTATTTTGACGATCAGTTTTCCAATTGCGGTGGTTAAAGAGCAAGTTCCCCTGCACTGGCCTTTTGGTAAAGTGTTCTGCGTGTACTTTTACCCTTTAGCCGAAGTATTCCACGGAGTTTCAGTTTGGTCCATCACGGCAATAGCTATTGAACGGTACAGAAACATAGCTACGAACACTGGGGCCCACTCAAGTGCCTACATCTCAACCAAGCCCTTGAAATGGGGGCTACTTCTCATTTGGGTGGTTTCTTTTCTAGTGGTATCACTACCTTTGCTATTTGTCATGGAGTATGTAGAGGATACTATAGGGACATTTTGCGTGGTGGGATGGTCCAGAACAATGCATAACGTCTACATCATTTCGCTGACTGTATTTTGGTATCTTTTACCCCTGGGGATAATTATTTTCACCTACGTGAAAATATCCCGACAGATTCAGGAAAGTAACAAATTCCACAGGTCTAGTATCAAACGTCGCTCTCCAGAGAGGAAACTAGAGAATTCGTTAATCCGATTTTCAGAAGAAGGGAAACGAATGCGGCAGAACTCTAAGGCGAAGAAAATTCTAACGCCAATCGTGCTTGTTTTCGCGATATCAATGCTGCCCTTGAACGTTCTTCGCGTTTTGCTGTTATTTTGGGAAGATGTCCTATTCGACAAGTACTTCTTGCTGATTTACAATGCATGTGTGATAGGCGTTGTGGTTAACTCGGCATCAGACCCACTGATCTACTCGATAGTCTCTAATGATTTCCGAATGGAACTCAAAGCCATCTGGTTTCGCTTTGCTCAAAGACTGCGAGATCTCGTCAAGATAAAAACAGCTGAAAGTAACAACAATATTTTCAACCCTGGTGTTCGTCATCTCAGCCCTCAAGAACGTCATTTATCACCCGAGCACGAAGATACTATCAACGAAACACCAACCACTTTCTTGGTTACCCCAGTCTAAGTACAAAGCGTAGCATGATTTTAAATGAAGAAAACAGCAACACAACTTTAGGTACAGATGGCGTTAGCGTTACCAAAAGGAGAACAAAAGAACACAACAGCAATACATAATAATTTTTATTTTCCCCTTTCAATGTATGATGATACAATTAAACTAATTAATTGCACGACGAGAAAACTAAAGAATAATGAGAGACAAATTAGAAACTCTATCATGATGCGAGAAAAATTAAATGGGCATTATCTTCTTTCGCCAAATGTTTGTACAATAGAGCAAATAAACAAGCGATATTTTTATTCATTCCCTGAGAATAACTCCAGATGATTTATGTTTGCTTGCTCAACATTCCGCTTTTGTAAATTAAGTCAGAGAGATCAGGTATTTGTTTGTTCCGCTTTATAAGAGGCTTATTTCGGAAAGAGAGGATTGCGTTATTCACTGAAGTGAATTAAATATCTCAACTCTGCAAAGGTTGACAAGCACTTGAAAGTACAAACTTTTCGTCCAAGAAGAGAGTACCCCATGTTGAGTGAAAAGAGGGTTCTGGGTGGTTTTTTTCATTACTGTGACCGTGGATAAGTGGGGGCGTGTCGCCTATTGTGACAATATTTATATGAAAACGTTTTTGGCCCACGTTGTGATCCGTTTCGCCCTTATTCGATAAAAAAAAACGTATTTTGGGGAAACGAAAAAAGAGCCAGCTCAAAATATTTTACTTGCATAGTCAGCTAGAATCCCTGGTCTCCTGTTAGAACCATGTTCAGGGGCTCCATGTTTCAGTGAAAACCGACTTGCCTTTACGGTCGATGAATTTGAAAATGACAGGAGAAAAAAGAAACAGAGTCCCCGACACACCGGATCTGGTCTTTAGAGAACAACCACCTTTTTCCCACCAAGCACTTTATAATATTCCTGTAAACATTTGAAGGCCAGGGACCAGGAATGGGCAGCTATCTAGCCAAGGTTTGGGAAGGCTGAGAACTGTGACGACTCATTAACAATCCCTACTGAATAGCCATCGGAAAGCACTAGGGCAAAGAACGAAGGACAACAAAGAATCTAAGAGCCGAAACCTCTTTTACGAATCGTGGAAACTTTTATTCAATGCTGGAAGCTCCGATCTTTTCCCCTAGCAGTGAACCTGTTTACGGGCAACTTCAGTGGGAATAACGGGGAACTGATCGGCGAGCGTAAAAGAAGACGGGGCCTCCCTTCCCCCCTGCCAGGCTCACTCTTCTCGCTCTTCTCCTTTTTCTCCACAAAGGAGCCTCTGCAAAAGCTATTTGTAGCTTTACGCGCATTCCACGGAAAAAAATGCGACTTCGTAAGATTGTAAAAAATGTGATAGAAGGCCGTAGTCCGGACTCTGGGAATGAGATTGATAGAAATCGCGCGAAGACGTCATTCCCTGTAAAAGCTTTTGCACACTAAATCCCTGTCGATAAAAAGAGCTCAATTTCCCCGCAGATGTCCTTTTTTCATTGCTAGATGGTTACAGTTACCTTGAAATGATTTTGGTTTATCAAGCTTATACAGTCCCCTGACATGAAAGTGGAGCTAGTGACCCCGGGTTGGGAGGGGGAGTCAATGCGGCCTAAACTCTACGAAAAATAGTTCAACACCAAAATGAAGTTGTTTCCTAGAGGCCTGGCATTTAAGGAGTTGTGCGCGCTAGGGCTAATTTGCGTTGTGGTGAAATTGTAAACTTTAATTCCATGAATAGTGACTGAGCCAAGAAAAATACGAAATAAAGAGTCTGTCCTTAGGCTACCCCAGATGATCCCCAAATCGAAGTGTTCCCCTCTTGTGAAACTAGGGGAGGAGCTCGGGGATTCCTCAGTTGTGACACATTTTCCTTTGGATTATTAGCAAAACAAGAGGGCCAGCTATACTTTCGGAGTCAAGGGGTATTGATATTACGACAGTCCTAATACATCCTGTTATTAAAACCAAAATGAAAACCACAAGTCAGATGGCCTTCAGTGATTGTTATTTTAATACAGTGCCATTACTCGAAAGATCCAAATTATCTTCTCGGAGAGGGGCTGGTTCCACCCACAAATCGTTTACGATGGCCTACAACAAAGATAACAGCAATAAATTTAATTCCTGATTTCAAGAGCTCAGAAATTGGTTTTTATGTCAATAATTTATCTACCTTTACTGGCATCCGGGATGCTTGAACCGAACCATGGAGCCGTCCAGCTTGTCACCATTTTGATCCACACACCAACAGTACCCAGTGCTGGCCCAGCATTGCGCGGGCTCAAACGTTCCATCGTGTCTGCAGTGCGGCACAAACTGGCCGAGCATTGGACCATTAGCTAAAGCGTGCAGCCTTGCCTTCTCGCATTTAGAGCTATGAGCTGCAAAAAATTGAAACAAAATACCGAGAAGTAAAAATGCCAAAAAGATATCGTCTTCTCTCTTGCAAATTTTCAAAGGCATGTGAGAATCAGTAAGCTAAGCTTTCCCAACATCTGTATTTTTGGTATCCAAAGCTTATTTAAATTTTTCTTTTTGGGGGAGTCATTTGTTTTCCTCTTTCAGTACTCGCCTCTTTAAAGTTCTTTTTCGAGGGGACTACGCAAATGTAAAACTCGGTCAGATCCTGATATGCCAGGGGCGTGAACCCGTACATAATCCCGAATCCAACTAATAGAGTTTTGAATCTTACTTTTCATTTTAAGCGCATCAGATTTAAAGAGAGGGATACTGAGCTCAAACTGCCAGAAACAATTAATTTATTTACTCACTCTTGGAAGCAATGCCTGACCTTTTATGCTCTTGTTGTTGTTCTTGCTGTAAAAAGGATCGGTAATTACAATGCGAATTATGTAAACTTAAGTACAGTACCTTCACAGTCCGGTTTTCCATTTTGCTGCGTTCCTTCGACTTCTTTCCCTTCTCTATCCACACAGTAACACTCCCCCGTACTGACGCAACATTGTACTTCATCGAAACTTCCATCTGGTTTGCAAGCAGGGGGTCCACACCAGCCTGGAATGTTAACGATGATTGCCTGAAGGCTCTGACACGGGGTAAGGACACCTGTAGTAAAAGACAATCAATATATCAGCATCGCCACGCAACTCTTCATTCTTCAGTCCTCTTAATTTTCATCTTTGAGCTAGCAGCTAACTTATCCACAGGTTTCGTCCAATGGTTTAACCTGTACTCATTATTCCCGCATACTAGTTTGCGCATTCTCGTCCCCAGAGCTGCGATCCTTTTGGCCAGCTCCACGGATCGAAAGCAGGAAGTCCGCGAATCACGGACTTCCGGCTTTCTGCGCAGCTTCCGAAATTTGAAACAATAACGGTTACCATCAGTTACAATAGTTAGCCTGCGTAGCAGGCGTAAACGGGGAAGGGGAAGGGGAGCGAGAACGCGGGAGAAAAATGGGTTCTGGAAGCTAGGGACGAAGGAACGCCTGCTACAAAGACCCCCATTTTTCCATCTCCGCCCACCGATTTTTAGGTAATCTAATTAAGTTAACTGTCAATGCAACCACCAATCAGAAACAGGCGCGCGCTTTCCTGCATGACTGACTGCACGCAGGAATTTAATGAAGCATCTAAAAATAAAGTTAGGATGAGAATTTTTTTCCAATCAAAGAACTTATACTTGCGCTTTTTTCGAAATAATGCGCCGATCAATTCGAAACTTCAACATCCCCCCCCGGGCATACCCCGGGCATTTGACAGTGCATCGTGCCCAGGGAGGGGGCAATTTGAACGTTGCGTTGGAAGGGTGGGGAATTTGAACCGGATTTATCTCTTTTTCTAACGTAAAAGGCCCGTGAGTTTTTACGGTTTTTGCAGGGTTTAAAGGATTTACAAGATAAAATTTTGCCTTTGTTAGTGAATAACTCTTTCAAAAGGGTCTTTAAAAGAAGTTTGAAGGTGTCATTACGGCATATCTCTCTCTGAAAAGCGTGTAAAGTGTTTGATTGAAGACGAAATTTGTCTTTCAGGAGAGGTATATAGTTCAGTACTAGTTGGTGGGGCATTTGAACGGCTTTTTGGCCCTGGGGGGAGGGAATTTGAACAAGCCAATCTTCAAAAGTTCAAATGCCCGGGGGGGTGCCCGGGGGGGGGATGTTGAACTTTCGAATTGATCGGCGCATAAGAGACACGAAGCTTTTCTAAATAAAACGATTTATTAAGGTAAACCCCTCTTTGCTTCTGAAAATCAAACACGTTCAATTTTCGCTTCTAGGAAAGGTAAGCTTATTTTAAAACACGCAAGCGAAGAACAGCGATACATTTTGAATGGCATTTATATTGACCGAAGTGCACGTTTTGAAATTTCAAAAGTAACGCGAAATCCATAATGTGAAGAATCGGACAATTTAAAAAATATATTTCAATACAAATTTACAATAAATAATGTGGGTTGCGTTACCATGGATTCCCTACAAAGTCAACAGCTTGAGTGATGTCTTATTGCAACCGCAGATTTCACTTTAAAACAACTGTCTGTTCTCAAAGAATAATTTCTTCGGTTTTAGTTCTCTGAGTTCCACTGTTTAAGGTGTCGAGCGTTTCTTTGGGCTTCTTCTTCTAATTTATAGTTCTCAAAGGGCGACTCTTCATTCCGATAGTAAACGGGATATTTACACTGCCTCGGAAATTCACGCGTGAAACGGTGCAATGCTTTCTTGAAATCCTCTCTGACAATGACAAAATCTCCTCTTTCTAGGACCGTATCCCTTTGGCAAAACCACTAAAACATCTCTTCCCTTTGGAAAGCTCTAACTACCGTTTCTCGCTCTGGTTTCGATTTCGCTACCTGACCCGGCCTGCTGGCTGCTGCAACCAAGTTCAAATCTTCTAACTGCACGTCCTCGTCAAATTACGTCATTCCCGTGGGGCTTACTGTCAAAAATTAGCCAATCAGAATTTTGCGGCCGCCAGCGGCCGCAGAAATGAAAAAATGGGGTCTTTGTAGCAGGTGTTCCCTCGTCCCTAGTCCCTAGTCCCCAGTCTTCTTTCTCCCGCGTTCTTGCTCCCCTTCCCCCTCCCCGTTTACGCCTGCTACGCAGGCTAACAATAGTGGGCAGCTATTGCGCTTGCGCGTTATCCTGGCCCCCGCCAAAGCTTTCGATCCGTGGCGCTGGCCAAGAGGATCTCAGCTCTGGGGACGAGAATGTAGTCTGCGATGGTAACAAACTTCTGCAAACTTCTGTAAAAGGTAAAACTAGTCGTATTCGGCACACAAGCGGGCCATGCCTATCGGTCGGAGAATTACCTGGTTTCTGTGCCATGACACGAACCATCTGGCATTGTAATTACTCTTCTTGGGTAGAAGTCTAGATCATCACAGACACCTCAATATTTTACCAGGTCGTTTCAGACGGTGCAACTTTAGCATGACTTTAGGTAATGAGAATGGCGGCGAAAAAAAGAAACGCCAATAAAATCGTTTTTCCGCCGTTCTCTGAAAAAGCATAACGTGGAAGATTAAATTAGATAAGGTTTTGTCGAGAACCACCTGAAGCGCCGTACTCCCGAATTCTGACGTGAGTTAAGTACTTCTCGATACGGACGGAAAAGGACATGGCATAATACACATGTACAAATGTAACTTAGTACCTATAATAAAACACCAAATTAAATCAAAGTAGGTGAAAAGAAAAACTTAATCTGTAAGAAAAATGGAAAGCAACATCACAAAAATTCTCATTAAAAAATCCTGGAAAAGATGTGTGACCCTCCCTTGAATAGCTCACATGAGGTATGGCCCTCCCCTTTAGGTGCTCACTTTCACTGATGACCCTCCCCTCTGAGGCCCCAGCCCTCCTCCCCCAAGAAAAAACGTACCTTCCCTTAAAGTCCTCATTAAGAACCTCGGCAAACAAAGAACAGACCCCCCTCCCCCCGCCTCACCCCGTGGGCTATGGGAAGAGGTTACCTTTCTTGCTGCAGTCTGGTTTCCCTCGGATGTTTGTTCCGGGTATTTCCTTGCCGTATTCGTCAACGCACCAACAAAACCCTGTCGAACCCCAGCACTGCTCGGAGCTGAAGCTACCATCCGCGTTGCACTGTGGGACATACACGCCTACCAGTCCATTTGCTGAGGCTTGGGAACTAAGTTGTTCGCATTTCGTTTCAGCTGACGTTAGAAAGATAGCGAAAAACTGAGCACACAAACAAAAGACAAAGAAAATGAAATAATAGAAATTAGCTAAAAAGACAAATAAGAAAACAAGGCGAAGGCAAATCTTCTTTAAAAGACACACAAAAATGGAAATTAGTTTCATTATATTGTGACAGAGATGCAATCTAAACAGTCAAATTAATTTCTGAATGCGCTGAAGCTGACTAAACATGCACGCCCTCTCTTTCCTTCCTTTCTTTCGAATTCATTTTGAATCTTCGAGTGTCGATCACATCTCGTGTTTAAAACATCTTGTAGGTTACAGAGTTGATATCCCCCGGCCTAAGATAATTTTCTTCCTTCTTGTCACTTGCAGAAGAACAATGTAAAAATATGGAAAGCCAAAGGTAGTAAATGAAAAGTCTGTTTTCTCTTGGCATGATAAAAGCACAAAATGAAAGATACAATTCCTCACGTCATACAGTATGACTCTTTCTTTTTTGTTGTTTTTTTTGGAAACTGTACTGTTCCACTTGTAGGGAGGCCGTCTTGATACCTTTTTGTCCAATCAATGTCAGCCACTGATATCAGCGTACCAAAGATCAGATTTTCACCCTGAAAACACCGTTTACCCATTCCATAAAAGAAAACCTTGGATACCCGTATAGCCACAGCCCCTGGCTGACCCAGAACGCTCGAATGTTCCTGAACTGGACCCTTGAAATTTATCTGGAAACTTAGAACTCGTGCCTTTTTCTTCTGCTCTTCTAACTGGTTCTAAACTGACAAGGGTTTCTTGTCCTCAGCAGAGTGGTTTAGGGCGAGTCTTGAAATAAAACAAATTTCCCCTGTACATAATACAAGTACTGGACGTATTAAATACATACCGTTAGTGAGGGCGAGCACAGAAGCTAACATTAACAGCGACAACATGTTTTGTGGCATCTGCTGCATAATGTCTCTAAGAAAACCTGTGTGGCTATAAATGACTGTGACGCTAATGTGAGACCTCTTCAAATGAATTTACTGGCTAATTCTACTCATTTATAAGGGTGCTGTACAGAATCAATAGATAGCTCAAACAAGCTGCATAATGTAAAGTAACGAGAACAATCAGTTGGCTTCGGTTTTCAAGCAGCTGGTTACTGTAAGTTGAATCAGGAGCCTATTATTGTTGGCTCCTATTTGAATAGACTATGGAAAATTGTCAACTACTTTGACATGGGAAAAACTTCTAAAGTTGCAGAATTGTTTAGAAATTACAATGAAATCTATTCATATCCATTACAACTTTCTAGAAGTTTGGACAGTTTTGATTGGTATTGCGCTATAAAATAGAATTCAGTGTATGAACAGATGTAGAACTGATTATTTTCATGTATTTTCGTTTATTTTCAATTCTGTTGGTCGTAGCCCGGTAAGTAATATTCCAATATTTGTAACCATTCTGTTCAAGTCATGAGCTTTTTTGCATCCGTGGCTTCGGTCATGTTATTGTCAACAACTGATCCCACGGTCCTTATAGTGCGATGATACGTAAATGCTCAGTAGCAACAGTAGCTAGTTTGAACAGACCTAGACTTTCAACGAAGACGGACGCACTTTTCGGCGCTCCGCCGTCGCTCACTATGTAAGTTCTTCTAAGAGCCCAAAACCAGAAAATGTCGGAGGAAGAAGTGGCAAAAGAAGACTCCAGACGCAAAAGAAGAAAAAGAAGTAAGGGGTCTCAAACCAGCGAGGAAAATGAATCGGCCGCGTGTTCATGTCATGATTGCGCAAGTATGGCACACTCGATCGCTTCAATGGAGAAGAAACTCGACAAGGCTTTACGATGCATTCAGGAAATTGAAAGTCTAAAACAGAAGCAAAGCGATCTGGAAATCAAAAACAAAGAGTTAGAAGAAAGCCTAGATTTTGCCAATTCTAAAATTGCAACTCTGGAGAAGAAGGTAGCAGATCAAGACAAGGCTATCGGTGAGCTGAAAGGAGGTGTGAAAACGCTAACAAAGCAAGCTGAAGAAGAAAAGCAACGCGCAATTAAGCTCGAAAGCCATAGCCGTCGTAACAATCTCAACTTTTTCAATATTCCAGAGCAAGAAGATGAAACGGCTACTAAATCTGAATCTATTCTTCGCAACTTTATGGAAGTCAGGCTTAAGCTGAACAAAGAGGACGCTAACGACATCTCGTTCGAACGTGTTCATCGAGTCGGAAAACCAAGTGCCTCTGAAGGGAAACCAAAACCACTAATCGCTAAGTTCACTTTCCACAGGGACAAGGAATTTGTTTTGTCAAAAGCAAAAAATCTTCGGGGAACTGATTTTGCAATTGCTCGTGACTTTCCTGAGGAGATTGTTGACGAAAGAAGGCGTCTTGTTCCATTTTTAAAAGACGCCAAGGAAAATGGTCAAGTCGCGAAGTTAATCTACAATAAGCTTTACATCAATGGACAGCGATTTAAGCCACAAACTGTCTCTACTAGCGAACAGTGATTACCTCTGGAGCCTAAATATGTATGGAACTGTTTTACATAGATCTCTCTTCCATCGGCTTTTGCTTGGGTTCTCGTAGCAAAGCTATCGTCTCAGTCAGGACACAAATCGATTTGGCTATTTAGTGATCGAGCCGCATAGGGCTCTCATGTCTCAGTTGATTATTGTGTACTGTGGTGGTTTTTCTTTTGCTGGCTGGTATTTTTGCTCTTTAGTGGTGTCAAGGGTCTCTCATAAACGACTTATTTGTTCCCATCGATCAGTATCAACACAATTTAAGAGTTTCAGGTATGTACTTACAATTTATTATCTTATTACTCTTTGCTAAATGGCTGCGCTCAGTTCCGAATCATTTCAACTAAAAACACTCTCGTTAAACGTCAGGGGAATTAATCAATCCATCAAGCGAAGAAAACTATTCAGGTGGCTGCACCACCAGCGTGCACAGTGTTATTTTTACAAGAAACCTATAGTGACGAGAAATGCATAAGCTCGTGGGAAGCTGAGTGGGGTGGAAAGGTGTATGCTGCCCATGGTAGTAAACACAGCAAAGGCGTTATGTTTTTAATGAACCCAAATTTCGATTGTCAGGTGGAAAATTGCATTAAAGACAAAAACGGAAGATTCATTATTTTAGATCTGAAAGCCGATGATTCGCACCTAATTTTAGTTAATATTTACGCGCCAAATGATTCCACGCAACAAATAACGTTCTTTAAAAACTTACAAGATGTTTTACTCCCCTTTTCTGGAGAGAATATTATCATTGGAGGTGATTTTAATTGTCCTCTGACTTCTTCAGATAAACTAGGTGGTAGACCGGTCCATTGCAAACAAAAAGTTATTGACGAAATCATAAAACTCTCATCGCTGTACTCATTATCCGACGTGTGGCGTGAAAAAAATGGTGACAAACAGGGTTTTTCTTGGCGAGATAAAGCGCTGAAGGTGCAATGTCGTCTTGATTATGTTTTAATGTCAAAAAGCCTTTTGAACATTTCCAAAGAATGCGTGTTAATATTCGCTCCTAACACTGATCACTCGGCTGTTGTAACGCTGGTTCAATCGAAAGAGCTTTCCAGAAAACCAGGACCAGGGTTCTGGAAGTTCAATTCGTCCCTTTTAGAGGACAATGAATATGTAAATGGCATTCGTAAATGTATTGTGTCTGCAAAGGATAAATATAAAGACATTGAAGCCTGTGAGTTAAAATGGGATCTCATCAAAATGGAATTACGCGGTTTCTCTATTGCCTATGCTAAAAGAAAGGCGTCAAAGCAGAGATCGCGTGAGAAAGATCTTCAAAACCAATTGAATGCATTGCTGGCTAATTCAGAGAACTCACGAAATAATCCTCAGTACCTTCACGAGTTACATAAGTTGCAAGCTGAATTGAACAAAATCATGGAGCACAAAATTAAAGGAACGATCTTAAGAAGTAAGGTCAGATGGCATGAAAAAGGAGAAAAAAACTCAAGATACTTTCTAAACCTAGAAAACCGTGCCGCCTGTAAGAAAAAAGTAACCAAGCTTTTGCTAGAGGATAGTACGGAAACAAATGACCCGGATCTAATTCTTAAGAAACAAGAAGAGTTTTTCTCGAATTTATATAAGTCGCAAGGCCCCTCTGCAAAAAATTCAAACTGTGGTATTTTCTTTAATAGCACAAATATGACCACTTTGTCAGAGGAAATGTCCAATAGTTGTGAAGGCAAAATCGCCAGTGATGAATGTTTATTGGCTCTGAAGGAGTTTGAAAACGGCAAATCTCCCTGCTCGGATGGTTTTACGGCTGAATTTTACAAATTCTTTTGGAAAGAGCTTAGTGAAAATCTAACTTCCAGCCTTAACCATGCTTTTGAGAAGGGTGAACTTTCAATTTGTCAAAGAAGAGGAATAATTTCCCTTCTCCCAAAAAAGAGCAAACCTACCAACAATTTAAACAACCTAGGCCCGATTTCACTGTTAAACACAGACTATAAAATTGCTACCAAAGTCTTGGCAAGAAGATTGGAAAGGGTTCTTCCTTTCATTATTAACCCAGATCAAACCGGGTATATCAAAGGGAGATATATAGGTGAAAACATAAGGTTAATTAGCGATCTGATTGACTACACCAAGCAAAAAAATATTCCAGGTATTGCCATCTTTCTTGATTTCCGCAAAGCGTTCGACTCCGTGGAATGGGATTACGTCGCAAAGGTTCTTGATGTGTTCAAGTTCGGGGAAGATTTCAAGCGTTGGGTAAAGGTTTTTTATACTGATATATCCAGTTGCGTCATAAACAACGGCTTCGCGTCACCTTTTTTTAAGCTCAAGCGTGGCGTGAGACAGGGCTGTCCACTGTCTGGGTTGCTTTTTGTTTTAGCTATTGAATTGCTTGCACTTGCAATAAAAAATGACCCTCTGATACAAGGTATCTGTGTGGGCAAAGAAGAAATTAAATTAACACAGTACGCCGATGATACGACGGTTTTCGTTAAAAATACAACTTCCGTGGAAGCGCTGCTTCGCCTTCTCAAAAATTTAAAAAGTGTTCCGGCCTACAAAATTAATACACACAAGTCTGAAGCGTTATGGTTAGGCTCGTGGAAGGAACGTCTTGACAAACCGTTTGGCTTTAAGTGGCCTACTGATTCTGTTTACGCCCTTGGGATTCATTTGTCAAATGACGCTAATCTCGTGCATAAACTAAACTTTCATGGCAAATTGGAAAAACTTGAAAAAACCCTTAACAGCTGGAGAAGAAGAAAGCTAACTCTCTATGGAAAGATTAACATTATTAAAACTCTCGGTTTATCAAAGCTTATTTTCAGCGCTTCAGTTCTTCCCATTCCTGAAAACTTCGCTCAAGAAGTAAACAAATTAACATTTAAGTTCCTGTGGGACGCCAAGCCCGCTAAAATTAAGAAATCCACCATCACTGGACTGAAAGAGAAAGGTGGACTAAAAATGATAGATTTCGATCATATGAACAAAGCTCTAAAGTGTGCTTGGATCAACAGGTTTACTAATGGAAATAAGGGAGCGTGGAATATAATACCAGATAATACAACTGCGCATCTAGGAGGCTTCTCTTTCCTTCTTCAGTGCAACTACAAAGTCAAGGATCTCGATGTGAAAAATGTACCGCTTTTTTATGAAAGAGTGCTTAAATATTGGGAGGAGGTTACATGCTTGGCGGGCAAGGCTGATCTTAATCCAAACCAAACATTCATCTGGAACAACAGACACATTAAAATCAACAATAAAACTCTATTTTTTCCAGCGTGGTACCACAAAGGAATCTACAAAATTAAAGATCTAATAAGTGATAACGGTAAATTTCTCCCTTTTGACGTTTTTTGTCGTACTTTTGATGTTAAAGCTTGTTTTACAACATACTACGGTCTATGTAATTCAATCCGTCAAAATTGGAATGCTTTCTCCAAAGAATCCCATGGCGTTTTAGAATTAATTTCAAATTGGCGTACTAACAACTCGAACTTAACCACTGCAGATCTGCTGCGTGTTATCGCAGATAATAAATTTGTGCCTCCTTCAGCAGAGCAAAAAATTCTTAATTCAGGTGTATCTAAAGATAACTTATCAAAAGTATATCTTCTACCATGGAGTATAACAAAGGAAATTAAATTGTGCATGTTTCAGTTTAAAATTATTCATAACGCAGTGTTCACAAAGGACAAGCTTTTCAAAGCAAATATTTTACAGGATGACAAATGTTTTCACTGCAAAGACAAAGCAGAAACACTTTTGCATTTGCTTGTCCACTGTCCGCATACAGTGGCTTTTTGGGATGTTTTTGGGGAATGGTGGCGCAAAAATACCCATATTGTACTGAACCTTACACCTACTATGGTGTTATATGGTGTGATAGATAACTCAAGGTTCTGCACTCTACTCAATTTGGCCCTGTTAGTTGCCAAGTTCTACATATACCGATGCAGTCTAGACGATGCGCCTCTATACTTCCCTGTGTTTGAAACAGAATTACGTGAAAAAGCAAGGATTGAGAAAGATATTGCTACGAGAAATGGTAATCTAAAGCATTTCAAGATTAAATGGGAACCTCTGATCCGCAGCAAATTTATTGGAGATGTCGATATTTGAGAGACCTTTGACCCGCTTTGCAATTTATATAGTTATTTATTTGGATGTTTTTATTTGTCAATTTTTTTCTTATTTAATGTAATTGCTTTATACGTCTGTTGATTTTTTATCTATTGGTTCTATTTGTAAAGATGTGTATAGTACTCTTGTAAATACTTTTCTATTGTATTGTAAATTTTTTTTGTGTTCTTTAATAAATAACATCAAAAAAAAAAGTTTGTAGTGGTATTGTTAGTAGCCTAGGAAAACTGAGCTGTTGTTGTTGTTTTTCTTTTTCAATTTGTACCTCACAGTTGTTATCATTCGAACAATCAAAATTTAACGGGAATGCTTAGGATCTTTAGATGATGAATGTCTGGAACTCTTTGATGCGCATTTCATAAGTTTTAGGACATTACGGAGAAAAATTAATGCGTCAAAACGTTAGCGCTTTACCCCACACCCGAGTGAGACACTTCAGAATGCCATTACACGCGGCACAAGTGCAAAGATGCGCAATTCCTCACTATGCGTATCATTCCGGACAGGAAAGCGTGCATCGGACGAAGAAGAGTCCCAAGTCGTGATTGTGGTCCATATTCAACGCTAAATCTTGGTCAAGCGGAGAGGAGAGATTGGGACATACGTACACATAATTTGGACGGCTTAACAGACTCGCAAGTTCAAAAAGGGCCATTTCAGTTCAGCGTTGCATTGTAAAGTACACAATACTGAGATCCACTTGTGTCGACTTGCATTGGATGGAAAAACGAACTTGGGCTTCATCAAAGTGGGCACAAACCATCAAAGGCATACTATTTCTGCGCTGTCTACGTGCGACCTTCGCGTCAAGTAATAAAAAAGCACCAAACTTATACAGCTTTTCAATTTATTTCCCACGTTTAAATAGTTTACAGATACTATTTTTATAATAATTATATAGTATTTAAATGTATACCACTAAGTATATTTCCTTTTTACGTTTCTATGGCCACTTAACCGATTTTATCTATTTCTTAGGTCTTTTTAAAATTCCTTTGCTTTGCCCAACTGAGTGAAATGGGGTGCAACCCTGCTCACACACAGCTGATGTCACCTTTAAGGTCATCAAAGTTGATATGACCCCATCCGCCAGAACTGAAGTCAACCAGTTTGACATGAGCTTTCTGACCAACGTAAGCATGGACATCCCAAACTTTACGAGTCATCGTTTCAGAGCATTTACCAGTGGCGCTTCTGACAACCTGAAAAGCGAAATAAAACAATAATGCTAAAGTTATAATTAGTAAGGAATCTATTTGTCTCAAACTGACATACTGTACCAACAAGACTGGTGTCGTCAAGATATGAAATGCAATATATATTGTAAAAATTTTATTTACTTTAAGACACATGTACGTGATAAACGCGTTCCAAACAAAAATGCGTTTTTCCAAACTTACGATTTTCTTACTATTTTCCGTTTAGAATGGGGATATTCCTCGACGCCTCTACCGTATTCATTGTAAATCGTATATTCTCAACAACAACCAAACTGGCTCAGTAAAGAATGTTTATAATTGAACAACACAATTTTCCATTCAGTATAAAGTGTGCCTTACAGTTCTGCTCTTACAAATGGGATGCAGAAATTCTGCATCTTGTTCAGTGGCTAGATAATACACTGCACTGAGTTGAGATGCAGAAATTCTGCATTTGATAAAATGAATAAAAATAAGTAAAAACGACACTTAATAAGTAGTGAATACCAATAGGATGCAGAAATTCTGCATCTTGCTCAGTGGCTAAACAAAATACTCAAATCCACTGCACTGAGCTGAGATGCAGAAATTCTGCATTTGGTAAAATGAATCACAATCAGAAACTATACTTATTAAGCACTGAATACCAATGGCTGCAGAAATTCTGCAAACTATACAAATTCACTGCACTGAGCTAAGATGCAGAAATTCTGCACCTGCTAAAATGAACAAAAATCAGCAAAAACTATACAAATTCACTGCACTGAACTAAGATGCAGAAATACTGCGCTTGACAAAATGAATACAACTCAGCAAAAACTATACTTATTAAGCGGTGAATACCAACAGGATGCAGAAATTCTGCATTTTGTTCAGTGGCTTAATACACTCAAATTCACTGCACTGAGCTATGACGCAGAAATTCTGCGCCTGCTAAAATGAACAAAAATCAGCAAAAAACTATACAAATTCACTGCACTGAACTAAGATGCAGAAATACTGCACTTGATAAAATGAATACAACTCAGCAATAACTATACTTATTAAGCAGTGAATACCAAAGGATGCAGAAATTCGGCATCTTGTTCAGTGGCTTAATACACTCAAATTCACTGCACTGAGCTAAGATGCAGAAATTCTGCACCTGCTAAAATGAACAAAAATCAGCAAAATAAATACGATTTCACTACACTGAGCTAAGATGCAGAAATTCTGCATTTGGTTATACGAGTAAAATTCAGCAAAAAGTTATTAAGCAGTGAATACAGGATGCAAAATTCTGCAATTTGTTAAATGGCTTAAAATACTTAGATTCACTGAACTCAGATACATGTAAGTTGCAAAAAACTGTGCCCCTGGGCCAACCTTGTTCCCAGGGTGGAGAAGAGAGACCTTGGGAATGAGGTTGATCTGTGCCCGTGAATAAAATGAATAAAAGGGATAGTGTTCAAAATGACACCTACAGTATAATTTATAATTAATTATCAAATGACATGCAGTTGATAAAACCAATTTTTTGTCTTTGATTGAAACTATTCTACATAACATGTAAAAGGGGGCAAAATCCATGGAGTTTGGAAACAATAGAACATGCAAACAAGATTGTACCTGCTTACATGGATATAAAACAGTCTAACTTAGCAACAACATGTTATGCAGGTTGAAAAGAGATGTGAAAAGATTATGAACCCGGCCTTTTGCAATAATAATAAAGATAAAGAAAATCAATGTAAACCACTCTAAGGAAAATATCAAACTGTGGTTATAACAATATTTTTGATGGTAGCCCAAACCATAAGAGAAATTCAAATGTGGCCAAAATCTGTGCAACTAGCCCCATGAAACAAGGTGAAACTGGAATATTATTAATCTTACTGACAAGATTTACATGTATGAAACATGTACTACTCTCTGAATATCCATTTAAGTTCAAAGTCCAAGATACATGTACAGTGTAACATACAGGGGCCAGTTGCATAAAACTTAAGGTCAGCACACACGACGGGACTAGTCACAGGGACTTGTTGCAGCAACTAGTCTCCTGTAATGTTTACACGATGGGACTAGTTGCGGGGACAAGTCCCTTGAAGGGTTTACATGTGGGGACCTGTTAACAGCAAAAGGGTAAAATTCAGGGTGCTCTTACTGAAATTCGCCAAAATGTGAAGATGAAAAATGGAGCGGTCCTCAACAGTAAAACCAAATTTAGTAAATTAACCGCAAAACATCAAAGTAATTCGGCACAATAAAACTGCACACTGTTCATCTATAAGTCTATGTGTGATTGTCATTTGTAATTTCAATAAAGTTTTTTCTCTAGTATCCTATATTGCTGATACAGAAGTAAAAAGGTGACTGTTTGATCAAGACTCCCAATACAGATGAGAAATTATTCTCCAGGCCAACTGGAAAAAACAAAATTAAAAGATCCAACTAAATATTTTCATTCAGTCGCAGGGACTTTTCCCATGAAGAGTTCACACAAAGAGACCAAGCATACCGTAGTTTGTGGGACTAGTCCCCGGGACTGGTCCCATGAATTCAAACCAGTTTGAATTCGTGGGACTAGTCGCAGGAACCAAATTTTGGTCCCCCGGACTACTCGCAGGGACTAGTCCCCTCGTGTGTGCTGACTTTTAAACTCAAACTCTTTATTTTAATGCCAGACATTAGGTTTTATGCAACTGGCCCCCGATCAGTATAATACACTGTGAGTTTTGTACATGTAACTAAATAAAAGTGCTGAGGGTTTTTAAATATATTATTTATACTTATACTATGTACTATGTACTGGTATATGCTGGCCTCGTAAAATCTGTTGTCACATCAGAGGTGCAGAGAGACTGGTATACATTGTAATCTTGCATGCTTCTCTAGCCTGTTTTAGGTTAACAATATAAGAGAGACATTATTAATTCATTTTCTAAGTTATATTCAGTACTTGAAATTTAAATATCTCAATAATTTATTGTATCTTGATCTGAAGTTAAAACAGAAAAACATAACTACAGATTGTTCATTTCATCCACGATAAAATAAAGAAGACAAAAATCTTACATGCACACCACACCTCCAAGGTAATTTGATAGCCAGTGCATCTTTACCATTATTGGGGAGTTTACACAACCACAACAGCAGCAGCACTGGAGACGTTACCAGTTATAAAGAGTTTGTGTGATCTTTTAAACATTATTGCAGTGATTCTAACTTGCTACACTTGTCAAATGTAGGTGTATTTTCCTGGAGTGGAATTGTAGGGGTGGCATTTAAATTGCTTGTGAATTCAAGTCCTCCATAAAGGGTCACATTAGGTAATTTCGTGTTTTTGTACATGTAGTTATGCAGAGGATAGGAAGGAAATGTACCTTAAAGTGTGATGCACATGCAGAGTTGTTTTTTTGCTCATTAAAGCTCGTATTTTTTGATGCTGTCATTGTGCAAGCTTCCTATTTTCACTGCTATGTCCAATACAAAATTCACTTGGAATAGAATTCTGTCAAACAAACCATTGAAACAGTACTGGCTGTATGTGTCAGCCCAGTCAAACTCTTATAGAGTTGTAGGCAGGCTGTGACTGGAGTAGCAGTCAACACAGGGTTGTTTTTCTGTGATTTTAATATTGTTAAGGTTTAGTTTTGAGTAGGCAGTAAATATTCCAAGTGAATCAAATATTTAAAAAAAAGTTTACTTTCTCTCTTCCCTTCAGTGTCTTGTGTCTCCTCGCAGGCGGCGATTTTCAGGGACTACTTGTAGCGTATGGCTAATCAATCAACCCAGCTACATAAGCTCAAGCTTATGTTCATGCATATTTACGCTGGGATCTTTGGGAACATTTCATTTAACCGATTCTAACAGAGAAGACGCAAACACCGCCGCTGAACTGTTTGTAATATGTCGCTGTTGTATAAATACTGCAGTAAGAATCAAACACTTAAACACCTACCATTTAGAACACTCCATTAGGCCAGTTCTTCTCACGAGTTCTGCTGGTTTGAAGAATTCAAATCATGGCATCCATGAAGAAGCGTCCCTCAGATTAACGCAGTGACCTTTATGGTAAATCTAATCGCGCTCGTGTACGTCGAGAGAAAAGAAAAACGATGTAAAACACTATGTTCTTGACAAATTAAACGACAGGACAAAATGTGAGCGAATCGAGGAACCAACATTGAACGAGGCAACAGAAAATCGAATGGCGCGTCTTCTCAAACGGAAATTAATGTGTCATCCATAAAATACTTGAACCAATCAAATCATCTTCTGATATTCAAAACGTCCAATCACCTTTCCTGTAAACCTGAGAGCAACCTGGGAACGAGGCTGCCCTTGAGGTTGGGAGGAAATTCGTTAGGAATCTTTCCATTTCGGCGGCCTGAGTGGAAATCGCGAACGGAAATTCTTCCAAATTCGTATTTTCAACGGTAGCAATCCTGAGGAGGAGGATTTCGACGAAGACACTGCTCGTATCAATTAGATATGAAGCGAATATTCAACTTTGGCTTGTCTTATTCAAGGACAAACTTATGATGAGTTCGTTCCACAAACGTTGTCTACATGAATTGCAGACATCGACTTCGTTGTCAGCGTCCAGTTGAGTTTTTGTAGCTCAGGCACAGGAGTGTGGCCTGTTCAAATGCTAATATGGTAAATGAAAGGTAAGAGTCTGCTTTCAATCTATTTAAATGAAGATTTAATTTACTCTGTTTAATATTAATAATTATGCGCCGATCAATGGACGTCCTGTATTTTGTAGCTGGAATGTTTGTTTGTTTGTTTGTTTGTTTTTTCCAATGTACATGTAGGTCATGTGATATTACTCAAGAACTGTTTCTTTCTAATTTCGTCTTCTTCATAGGTATATGTATACATGGTTTATGGAAAGACAAAGAGCAATTGCCCTAGTCAGTAGATTGCTAGATTGAGAAAGTTAATATCACATGACCTTCAGTGTACAGAGGTCTCTTGGAATACCATCCCCCCTCCCTCCCTTTCCCTGTGCCCATATCAAGTACATGGGTGGTGAGTGCCAAATTTACACCCAGCAAAAAAAAAAAAAAACACAGTGCATATTAAAACATTGAAGGGGTGTGTGGAGTAAGGCCCTAAGTGACCTCTAATCTAATGTCAAATTCTCCCTTTGATTAATTTTACAAACAGACGCAAGGAAAGGGTTGAAAGGAGAATTTATCAGTTAATCAGAAGTCACTTGGGACTTTATTCCAGGCACCCCTTCAGTTATTAGATTTAGTTATTGTGATACTCGGTTTTGGCCTTGGCTGAAAACACTTACAGAGACCTTGATTATTCCACTGTATGATCACAAAAACCTCATTCAGTAATTTTTATTCATTGCTTTTATATATTTATTTACTGATAAGCATGCTACAGGTTATAGTGGTGGTCAGGTTTGAAAGGCCTTGTCACATAAAGAGTGAAGAAACACGCCACCAAACCATGCCTTACTCCTTTTGTTTTGGGAGATACAACTCTGATTCACTCTCTGATGTCTAGAACATTCAGAACAGGCGAGCAACATTTTTACTCGCAGACCCTGAGAATAATATGAATAATTCCCACTGAAAAAAAATTAATAGTTCTTTGGGAGGGGCATTTGAGCACTTTTTTGGCAAAGGGGGAGGAGGGGGCAGGAATTTTATGCAAGCCCTGAGCATCAAAAGTTCAAATAAATGCTTAGGAGTCAGGAGGGATGGATGTTAAAGTTCTGAATTGTTCAGCACATTACACTAGCCCTTTTCCGCTGTGGCATCCTTGAGGAAATGCTTTGGGTTGGGTTTACTTTGGGTTTTGATTCACTTCCCGGTTGCAGTTACTCACTGATACATTGTAAATTACCCAAGGGTAAAATTCCTAGTGAACAGTGCAACTGCATCACATATAGTTGTCATACAAGGGCACCGTGTTACAGAATGGGATATGTTCATTGCTTATGATATCTATATTGACAATATTAAAAAATAAAAGCAGCTTGAGCATCAGCTTCAAAGCCGGGAAAAAAATAATAACAATAAATAAAAAACAAACAGACAAAAACAAAACAAAAATACACTGGCAAACAATCCCCTACATAGGGGTGTAATGCTTTGACTCAGGATAAAGTTAACAGTGAGGAAAATTTAGCTACAATGCATTCCCTGGTCATCTTGTGCTTTGATGACAAGTTAAATGGCTTTAAGGGGTTACGAATCCACAACACATGAAATAGCTAACTACTATAAGCAAAAATGGCTTACAGCCTGTGAGTATCATAATGGCCAAGGTTGGCCCTCTCCTCCACCTCCTCATTATAATACATTAATTGTCTGTCTCTTTTCTTTCTTCTGTCACAGCGTATACTATCGGGCTCCTGAAACTGTACATTTTGCGCCAAAAATGTTACTGAGGCTTAATGCAGTGCTTCCTGGTGTGTGGGCACAGTCTCGTTTGGTTTGATCAGTGGCGAGGTAGATATGAACTACGTCAGTGTATTCTAAGAAATACAAATAAATCAGCGAAAGGATTTGCTTTTACTTCATGATTTGTGCCAGACCATGGTGAAACAGTTAGATCTGATAAGGGAATTTGTGTGACACAGACATGAAATGTATGCAGTAAGGCCTACTTCCATACAGGGTGTAAGTCACCTATTTGCTGAATTTAGCAGATTTCTTCCATTTTATTTCAAAAATCATTACTGCTGTATGAATATACACCTAGCTGATCAGGGCTCAAATAGATACATACACCCTGTATCAGCAATAATTAAGCAGCAAATAGTATTTTTTTTCCTTAGGGACCGTTCATTTTTTATGAGGTAGGGGGGGCTGGTGGGATTTGAGGGGGGGCCACGTAAAAAAATATGGCTTCAAAGGGGGGGCCAGCCGAAAAAATATGGTGTGTAAAGGGGGGGGGGTCACCAAAAAATTGCCTGTAAGTTTAGTAGTGACAACTTCTGTAATAATGCAAACATTAGTGCCAGAAGACCAAAAATAGCGTTTCTAAGGTTCTGAAAATTCAAATTTTCCCGGGGGAGAATGCCCCCGGACCCCCCTACTCCGTCAACACCCAACAGCTACTCTACCCCATGAACTGTTTCATTATAAAATACAGCCAGGGGAATGTCAGCTCTTTTTTGCCCTCTGCTAATCTGATTCTTAAACAACTGAACAACTGATAACAATGTCCAAAATAATGCTTCAAACCGATATGAATTGTCTGTTTATGTACTTCAGAATGCAGCAAATTGCATTAGGGCATCTCTAAATTTTCAACATTTTCCAGGGGAAGATACTGTACCTCTGGAACCCCTGCCAGAAAATTACCTTTAGTGCTTGTCTGAATAAAGACATTTACTCCTGCAGGACTTGAGTGTTAAAATTGACTGTTAAATTTATTTTCAGCTTGATAAGTTTTAGATTTACTTGATCCCTTTTTCTTTCCTTTTTTTTGGGGGGGGGGGGTCATCTCAAATATTTAGGACTACAAGGGGAGGCCAGGTAAAAACTTTCTAATGTATAGGGGGGTCATTATATTTTACAGGTACTACCCATCAAATCCCACCAGCCCTCCCTACCCCATAAAAAATGAACGGTCCCTTATAATAATTTTATTGTTGGAATTTATGAAGTAAAGGGTGTAAAATTTTTCCAGAAATTACTTCAAAATTAATAATCTATATATGTAAATTTTCATTGTTTTGACTTCTTTCTCTAGCTCGAATCATGTTTCTACGTGTATGAAAGGCAGCACTTTTGCATTTTTCTGCCCAAGTAACTTGTCTACCTACAGTGTAGGTGCCAAAATATTTTGCATCCATTTTTTCAAGCCACTAGGTTAAGTTGCAGAATTTCTGTTTCACTGATTTGTTGTGGATACATGTACAATAGTGAATTAAGCGGGAGATAAGATTGTGTAGAAATTTTTGGATCAAAATTTTGCAAGCCATGTACAGTTATGAGTATATTAGTTGAGATGCAGAATTTCTGCATCATTCATTTGTTGTCGGGACAGTACTAAATTAGAGCTGTAAGCGGAAAAAAGGTTGTACAGATTTTCTGCATCCAAATTTTTGAAGCCACTGATTTGAGATGCAGAATTTCTGTATTATTCATTTGTTGCAGAAATCGTAGTGAATTAAGTGGGATAAAGGTCATGCAGAATTTCTGGATCCACAGTTTTCAAGCCACTGATACGGATTTGAGATGCAGAATTTCTGCATCATTCATTTGTTGTTGATA
Source organism: Siderastrea siderea (assembly GCA_964030785.1). Lineage (NCBI taxonomy): Eukaryota > Metazoa > Cnidaria > Anthozoa > Scleractinia > Rhizangiidae > Siderastrea > Siderastrea siderea. The sequence continues at coordinate 74,054,141 of OZ034969.1, forward strand.
AGGTAGTAAATTAAGCGGAAAATAAGGTCATGCAGAATTTCTGCATCCACATTTTTCAAGCCGCTGATTTGAGATGCAGAATTTCTGCATCATTCATTTGTTGTAGATAAGGTAGTGAATTAAGCGAAAAAAGGTTATGCAGAATTTCTGCATCCACAGTTTTCAAGCCACCGATACGGATTTGAGATGCAGAATTTCTGCATCATTCATTTGTTGTAGATGAGGTAGTGAATTAAGCGGAAAATAAGGTCATGCAGAATTTCTGCATCCACAGTTGGCAAGCCACCGATTTGAGATGCAGAATTTCTGCATCATTCATTTGTTGTTAATAAAGTAGTGAATTAAATGGAAAAAGGGTCTTGCAGAATTTCTGCATCCACAGTTTTCAAGCCACCGATTTGAGATGCAGAATTTCTGCATCATTCATTTGTTGTAGAATTAAGCGCAAAAAAGGTCATGCAGAATTTCTGCATCCACAGTTTTCAAGCCACCGAATTGAGATGCAGAATTTCTGCATCATCCATTTGTTGTCGGTACAGTAATGAATAACGCGAAAAATAAGGTTGTGCAGAATTTCTGCATCCAACGTCTTCAAGCCACCCGGCGAAGATGCAGAATTTCTGCATCAGTCATTTGCTTTAGAGTTACTCTTCTAGAGTTTATTTGCAGCTGTAAGGCCTTTGGATGAGAATACCTTTGCTATGCTGCAATTTTACAGGTCATTTTTTGTCTCCATCCATTTCGCTCAATTTTAACTGTGGATTTTTACTGTAAAATTGTGTTCAGAATAAACGTGGTTAACTACAACAACAGCTAAAAAATGTCATTTCGTCGTGTTAGCAGGGTATTACTCGAACTAACGGTTTGTTTGCAGTCGAGTATCGTACATTTCTGGCGGAAATCGCGTTTTATTCCGTGCGAAATTGGGCTTTATGACGGAATTTTGAAGTTTGGAAAAATGCATTTTAGTTTGGAACGCGTTGATAATAATAATAATAATAATAATAATAATAATAATAACAATAATAATAATAATAATAATAAGTTGCAACTTGAGGGATGGACAAATCTAGAGAACTATGTCATCTTATCTAGTTTATGGATGGTTGAGATTTTAGATTTTAGATTTTAGTATTTCTTTATTCCATAAGTACCTCTTAGTTATAAATATTATTTTATATATATATATTTTTATACATATTTTTACTCCAAGGCTCACAGGTTTCGCATAATAATAATAATAATAACAATAATAATAATAATAATAATAATAATAATAATAATAATTGGCCAGGGATAAAAATAATAATAATAATGATGGTGATAATGAGAATAATAATGATAATGATAATACTAAAATAAATAATAATAGCATACATGTATATAATAATAATATAATAATAACTGTCTCGCTAATCGCCCTCGCAAAGTACAGCAAGGACGCAGCTTCACAAGGTCGGACCGAAAGCATATATAGGCACCGCTGGCAGCCGCTGTACGGTCCATGCATGACCTTGGAGCACAGCCAACAGCCAGCTCGAATAAGCTGCGTGTCGGTTTTTGCTGAGGAAAACCGGAGTACATACAGCACCTCTTTCTGAAGCTCAGTGGTGCTTTACAATCATGTCAAAAGCATAGGTTAGGAAAAAATAGTTCAACCTAAATGATCTTACTGCTAACATAACTGCATTTTTATTGGCATTTGGAAATAGTTTTTCTTCACTCTGACACTAACTCTGTACAAACTTAATGCATCTTTGATCATACCATTCAGCAGTCAAAGCTGGACTACCAAAACAAGTTTCCTTTTTAATTTGTATATTGTTCTTTTCTCAAAGAAATGTCATTTCTGTTAAATCCATTAAAGTATTATCTTCTTCATGATCACATGGACTTAAGAAGGCAAGAAATGAAAGGGATCTAGGGGTTCAAGCAATGAATTCCAAGAAATGGTGTATGCAGGGTAAGATAAGGATGTAAATACTCACCTTGTGGCCAACAACCAACTCCACACGGACTGTTTTTATATCACATCCTCCACCAATCAGGAAGGAGATGTTTTTGCCTGTGATCTTAAAGGACGGGGAAGTAAGTGTTCCCTGGGGACCATCTCCCTGTACTCTTCCTGCTGGAGCTGCCTTGGAGGGTCTGTTCTCAGCTCCTCCAATCCACCAGTCTCCCTGTTGATTGGCTGGTTGACCTCTCTTGCGTGCTGTTGGGTTGTCACCATAGGTAGGTTGGGTGTTAAATGCCGTACCAGTCTTTTTCCAATCATGGAGGCCAGATTCAAAGTCAAAGTTGCAACGAGCTTTAGAAAAAGAAAAATAAAGTCAAAGGGAAATACTAATGCCATGTTAAGATCATTCTACAGTTCTTTGTTTAACATTTGCTAAGAATCAGCACTGTGCAAATGGAACCTGGCCCGCTTCCCCCTCCTTGGATCCCTAAACAATAAGGCCTAAAGTTTTTTAAATCCTAAAACATTTTTATTCTCATTTATTTTCTCAACCAGACCAGCAGAACTACAGAAAAGCAAAACTGGAAAACTAGAGTACAAAAGAGCTACAGTACCATAGCAATACAGAGCTTCAGAGCTCTAGTTCTATGGTACAGAACAGAACAGGAAAAAAAAAAGAAAATTCAGATCGATCTACATTGTACATGTACAGGACAACAGAACTACAAAGCAACAGAATTGAAGAACTCCTGAATGTACATCGAACCTTCAAGGGACATAAGAAAAGGCCAGAGTTATCTGGAGATCGAGCTATCAGGAGATGGCATCAAAGAACCAGAATCGCATAAATTAGAGAAAGCAGTCACCCAGTGCCACCTTAGTTTGAAACAACAGCAGGGTGTCAAGCAGCATGTAGGCCCAAATAATTTTCAAAAAATAGGAAAAGGATAGGAAAAAAACATGAAAAAAATAGGATATTTCATGAGTTGCCAACACAGCATACGAGCTTCCATACTCCTCTGCAAGTTCCAATACCATCACTTCAATCGACTAAAACATTACTTAAAAAATGTAACTTCAACCAGCTTCACAAATTTTGTATTCCGTATTAATTTCCAGCTCACAACATAACACTTTGTACTTTCATGAGACTATGACAACAGCAAAGAAGACTGAACTTCTTAGTTAACCATGTCCACAGTAATTATGTTTCTTATGCAACAGAATCATTCTAGTTAATTTACATGTAATACAATGTATATAATTCAGCTGCTGATCAACACTTCACTGAGGTTTCCAAAAACTCAACATGCATAATTTTCGTTCGAAATCAGCAAATCCTAAAAAATTCCTTTTCCTGATTATTTTACTTTGACAAATCTAAGTAGGAGCATTACGTTTTCTGGAAGGTAAGGCTCTTCCAATGACCAGGTAAGGCTCGTTCAGTGAGTTGTCTGTTTTTAACATTTAATGTCCTTTGATTATCCCTCACAGAAGCTAGCTTGGTCTTGGCTTTCTCCAGATTTACTTTGGCATCAAGGATGCTACTTGCTGTCTTAGTAGAGCATTGGAAAAAATAGAATTTGCAAGTTTGATAGTTCCAGCACTTGATAGTTCACTGGCAGCATCAATGTCCTTTAACTGCCTCCTTCTCCGCATCATTCAGGCTCTTTCTCTTCAACTGTATCTCTTCTCTGCAACACCTAGCCTGAGAAAACAGCTGACGTTTCACAAGGTTGCCACTTGAGCCCTCACAAAATGATGTCTGAGTAACAAGCACACAAATTCCATACTGATGACGTGCACTACCCAGATCTTGGTAGTGCTTCTGATTGGTTGTGTCGCGAGGGAATTTTCTTTCAACCAATCAGAAGCACTACCAAGATCTGGGTAGTGCACGTCATCAGTATGGAATTTCTGCGCTCGTTACTCAGGTGTCGTTTTGCAAAGGGCTCAAGTGATGACCTTGTGAAAAGTCAGTTGTTTTCTCAGGCTATGCAACACCCTCTCTTCTTCTTTCTTGCCTCCTCTTCTGTTTGCTTGCTGATCTCCTGTTGTTATTTTGACTCATTAGCTTTCTCTTCCTCAGTTCGTTTTAAGTACAGTGCAATTGGGCAGATCTCATTACCACTTTCACATCTTAAGGTACATTTTCTGACTGCTTAATAAGTGTTGGGGATCCTGAAATCTCACTGCCTCTTTCACTACTCTCAGACCAACAATGGTTCTCTCTAAAAGAAGATAACATTCCTGAGGCACAATGTGTGCATTCATAAACAGATTCCTTTCTGTTTCTGTATTCACCCAGGCAAGTATTTAGGCCTGAGCTTTCACAACTTTGGATAGTATCATATATTTGGGGCTTCCTTCACTGGATTGATGGATGATCCACTCTTTGCTCTGTATCTATCTCTGCAACATTTGCATCAAATAAAATAATACACTCTCTAATTATGGCTTTAGTTCTTTGCCAAGGTTTCAATGGCCTAATGACACTGCTCGCTACTGTTCTTCTCTGAGGGTTGAGGCATCCTAAAGCTCTCAGAAAGGGTATATGGACGGGAAGATGAGACTGTAAGTAGTCAACTGAAATGCTGAAGAAAGCAATTAAGGATGTCATGAATCAGTGATTTCTGATTATCACAGTCTCCAATTACAATCTGGAGATCTGGGTCTTCAATTACAGTCACTGAATCTGTGAGCTGATTACTTCTACCACAGTCAACATCTTGCATCTCACTGCCAGGCATGTTTTCATATGAATCTGATCATAATAAGCTTGAAAAACACATTTCACACGTTTTGACATATACAAAAATATAATTAATGTGGACCTGTAGAGAGGTCTTTAGAAAGAAACAAAGGAAGTCTTCAAACAGTGGCAACATATTGCTGATGGAGTTCACTTTTGCTCTTTTCTTTTCTTCATCACTAAGCATTGCTGACACTCCCTTGTAACATGCACTTTTTGTATGCTTGCAACATGTACTGGCATCTTTGCAGAGAGTCTCCACAAAAGAACAGATACACCCCCAATGGCTCTAGAAAATGTCTATCTTTTAAACCAACTTACTGAATCACACAGAAATCTACATGCTTTGTTCACCATGCATAAACAAATAGGAAAAATAGGAAGTTTTCTCAAAAAGATCAGGGAAAATAGGAATGACTAAGAAAAAAGGAATAACAGGAGCTTGACACCCTGCAATGGCTAAACTTCTAACACTAGAAGCAAAAATATACCAAACCAACTTTAACTTGTTCAGTCCTTCCTAATGGTCTTTGGCTTACTAGCACTGATGTAAACGCAGTAGTTTTCTGGAAGCTTGCTTATGAGAGTGATAGTTGTAGTCAGTTGTAATACATGTATTAATACACATGCATGTTTTAATACACAATTTTGCCAAAAGGTCTTGGTAGCAAGAAACAAGTTAATATTTTGAAGAACAACACAACACTTTTTAGTTTCAAAAACTGCGCCACTACAAGTTTTCAACTAAAGATCAAAGAATCCTTACATATCCACTGGGAAAAGCCCACTTTAAATCAACAGGTTAAACATGTTAACTTGAATTAAGTTGTTTGTTTAGATTTCACATAATCACGCTTTTTTCCTGTCACTCTTGCCTATACATTTTCATTTACAATTCTAATCACTATACTGCATATAAATAGCTTTGTTGTAACTTTTTCCTTCAACTGAGGATGGCATCAGGGATGTCGAAACATGTTTTTGAAACTAAAAAGTGTTGTGTTGCTCTTCAAAATATTAATACACAATTTATGTTCACAACACAGTTGTCAAAGAAATTATGTTCGAGTTATGGAGGGTAAAATTAGTAAGAAAATGACCTGAAGGAAGCACATTTATTTTAAGTTAACTAGAGGTTCGAGTGACTGAGGGTTCCAGTTATTGAGCGTAAAATTACAGTAAATGTATGGAGCAAATCCAGGGGAAATCAATTTTGGTTTGAGTTAGCACAAACTTTGAGTTACTGAGGGTTCGAGTTAACAGGAGTCAACTGTACAGAGTAGCAGAACTACAAAGCAATTAATTTTCAGACATTTTCACTCAGTAGAAATGTAGTCTAGAATGAAGGCAGGCCAGACCACAATACCACGAACTACATCCTCCTCTCTATTTGAACAGTGATGGAGGTTCTTAAGCATTCCCACCTAGTTACATGTAAGTGTCACAGGGTGAAGAGGATTATCTAACAGCTTTAGGACGTAATCCAATTTCACTCATTCTTTTGGCTCCAGTGAAGAATTTTTAAGAAATCTGTTTCAAATTCTTAGCAAGCACTTGTGTTAAGCAACCAACATATGATGACCGAGATATATATTTAACAAATAAAAAAGCCAAAACCGTGCTTTGTTCTGTGATAAAGCACGCAAGGAAGTGACGAGAGCACGAAAGAAGTGTAGGGTGAACACGAGCCGCAGGCGAGTGCTTCTCCCCACTTCTTGAGTGCTCTCGTCACTTCCTTGAGTGCTTTATCACAGAACAAAGCACGGTTTTGGCTTTTTTATTTGTTTTATAATAAAGCTTTGCTCACATTTGTAAAGAAACTGGCTTTTAATTGCAAGAAATCAAGTTTTTTTCACAGCTTGCAAGCGCGCGCAAGAAAGGATTTCAGCTTGCCAGCGCGCGCAGAATGGCGTCACGGGCTACTCCGTGCATCTGTACTCTGATAAGGCACGCTGTTTCAACCAATCAGAGCGCGCGTTATATCGAAACTTTATTATAACAAGAGATAAATACTAAGCTTAAAAGTCTGCAGTTACATAATGGTACTTCAAGAAAGCTTCCCCACACTATGCCAAGAATCGCCAAGAGTATCAATGCTAAATGATTTATTATGAATAAGGGCGGACAAAATGTGGCTCCTTCTGAGTTTCTCCAACTGAGCCAAAAATAAACTGCATCGACCAATGTTTTAGAGCTTTTTCTTTATATTATGCGCCGATCAATTCGAAAGTTCAACATCCCCCCCCCCGGGCAACCCCCGGGCATTTGAACTTTTGAAGATTGGCTTGTTCAAATTCCCTCCCCTCGGGGCAAGAAAGCCGTTCAAATGCCCCACCAATAAGTACTGAACTGCCTCTCCTCAAAGACAAATTTGGTCTTCAATCAAGCACTTTACATGCCTTTCAGAGAGAGATATTCGGTAATGACACCTGCAATTTTCTTTTAAAGACCCTTTTCAAAGAGTATTCACTAACAAAGGCGAAATTCTATCTTGTAAATCCGTCACACCCCCCAGAAACGGAAAAAATTCACGGACCTATTACGTCAGAATAAGAGATAAATCCGGTTCAAATTCCCCACCCTTCCAACGCAACGTTCAAATTCCCCCCTCCCCAAGCACGATGCACAGTCAAATGCCCGGGGTATGCCCGGGGCGGGATGTTGAAGTTTCGAATTGATCGGCGCATTACCTGTAATTTTAAAGTTCTTGCATTTCCAGAATTTTTGGTGTTTTGTCTAAATTTCCCAAGCTTGAGTGAGTTATTCATAGAACAGACATATCTGTTTTTCCAAAATTTTATCTGGTGGATAAAAGTTATACGACCTATACAACTGACAGTTACTTTGGCATGGATAACACTATCAGCTGGATAGCAATATTTAAGCTTTAAACAACTGAGATGCTGCAATATTGACGAATTTTATCTGCAGAATATCAATTTTACCCACTAGATATTAGAGTTGTCTGCTCTCCAGAACAGCGGGGGTCTAAACTCTCAAACAAAATCATTGAAAGAAATAGCACACCTCTCGAAATAAAGCAAAGTTGCATGTACGCTGTACTAGTATGTACAGCTGTATATATGTCAGATATGTGTACAGTGAAATGAAACTTGCCTGGATTTGCTAGAATTGACATCTTTCTTTCCAGAGTTTCTAACTTCTTTTGAATCTGAACCAATGCAGTTTTAATTTCTTTGTCGTGGCAGAGGTTGACTGCATTGTTATTCCCCTCCACGACGACTTTTGGATTCGCTTTTGGTGCACTGGAGTTGTCACCCTTATTCAACGACACAAGAATCGCAAGGAAAACGATAAAATACATCCAAATTCGAGCACCCATATTGACAAGAAACTTGTTTCAAAGAAACCCACCTTCACAATAACAGACTTGTGGTGAGTCATAGCTACTTCGTCGACTAGAATTAAACGTGTTTTTTCTTGGCGAGAAGATCAGTTCTAATTAATGTTTGCTTAGCTTTTAGTAATGGGCCATTCCATTTAATGTCTGCACCCCCCCTATTGAGGGTCAGGGAAATCCTAGGGAGAGGGAGGGGGTTTTTAAAGTCATTTCTCAGGGGGTAGCTATGTCGGTACCTTTGATCTCTCGAAAACATCTGCCTTTTTCTGAAGGGGGGAATGCGTCGGCACTTTGATCTTTTTTTTCCTAAGGGGGAAAATTTATAATTAACCCTCAATAGGGGGGGTACGGACATTAAATGGAATGGCCCAATTACAAGCTCAATTGTCATGCTTTGCGGCCTTGGACAGATAAGTTGAAAACATCATGTTTTAGACTAAATTGGTGAATTATTAAGATCTTTACGTTGTTCCGATTACCACTGAAAGTTAAGCTTAAAGCTTGCGTCTTAGATAGAAAAGCAGCGGTTTAAGCTTAAGCTTAAGCTTATGTATAATCTTCTGCATGAAAACAATCTTGGAATAACTCACCTTGGGAAATACAAAGTTTCCTTACTTTTACGAATGAAACTGTTAAATTGGACTCTTGTAAATTTGTCTCCAACCGCTCTCTGTCCTTTTTGCTTCCCTAGATCTTTTCCGTGCTCACCACACATGTACACACTCGTCGAGCTCCTCCGCCATTCTCAGCCGCAAACAGGTGACCGCGGGCGCAGTAACCGAGCAACCTTGTCCCCAGGGGGGCGTCCCCAGGGCCTTCTCCTCATTCAAACAAGCACTTCTTTCGGTCATTTTTCGTATCTATGCCCGAAGAAGCCCGAAGGGGCCCGAAGAAGCTCCGATTTATATTGTCCAATCAGAAAGAACTACGAACTCGGGCAGAAAAATGACAGGGAATGGGCGCTTTCCATTCGACCAAAAATTCTGCTTCGAAATTTCGAAAATTTCACGTGGCAAATGGAACAGTAAATCGGGAAATTTTCCAGATGGTTATTCCAGCCTGAGTGGACCGAGCCGTTCCATTCAGTTTCGGACAGAAATTTCCAGAAATTTACGACAGAGAGGTACTGCAAACCGAAATTTTTTCGAATGGAACAGTAATTTCCGATCAGAACGGACCAACCGAAGAAACGGTCCACCTCGAAAGGTGGACCTTCTTTTCCGAAAATTTCCCGGTTGGTCAGAACCGTTCCATTCAGTTTCTGACCGAAATTTCCGGAAATTTTGGTTGAATGGAAAGCGCCCAATGTTTTCAAGTTTTAAACATGGCGTCCCTAGCACGGAGGAATCTGCAGGCGATAAGCTTACTTCCAGTTATGCTTTGGCAGTGTCAGCGAGAAGTTTGGCTGTTGGAGATTCTGAGATTTATGCGTTACTGTTGAATAATGGTTAAAGATAGTCTATTGAAGCTTTATTGGTTACATATTCAAATTGTTCTTCATTTATCTCTTCGTGGCGCAACACTAAAAACCATTTGGTTTTTAAACGACTTTCCAAGGCTGCAATATAGCGTTGTTCAAAGCACGTTAAAAGACCCGATAGAAAAGAAGGTTACCTGATCTTAGGTAAGGCAGTTAAACTCGGGTTAAACGCGGTTCACCCGTGGTTTTGACATGATTCAAGACAGCTGTCTACGAAGGCACGAGAAAAGAAATAATTAAGCTTATGCTTCGAACTGTATTTACACCTCGCTGCATTACTGTGGGGAAGTAAGAATTTTTCACGAGAGAGAAGCGAGTATCCTGCACAAATTAAATATTTTCCCCGTCCTAATTCACATTCATACATAAACTGAAGAACAAGTTGATTTACGGAGCGGAAAACAGCTGATTGCATGAAATTCTTCGTGCACTTGTCGGCTAGAGAACAAAGCAATTCTCCATTTCCAAAGCTTTAAAAGCCTTGTTAAGATTCTGTGTTATTATGTATTCTGATCCAGGTTAATTTTACACTAGAAAACACTGCTAAAATAACGGGCTTTTTTACTTGAACAAAAAACAAGAGCTAAACCTGTTGTTTCCTCAGCGGTCCGCATATTGCATTGATTCTTCTCGTCAATAATTCTCAAGTGTTTATTAGTATTACTGACTTCGTTTATAACCCACAGAGAAACTCCTTCCAAGACAAACACATCTGTAATTCTTTATTATTCAAGCTCAGAAGGAATTCATATTGAACAATGACAAGAAATCCACAAATTCCGACCTGAAACTGAAGTATTATAACACGGTTGCAGCTCATAATTCTTCAGTTTCAAGACAAACTACTGCTTATTTGCTGAAGCATTTTGCTATAAATACAAAAATTAAAGCAAGACAATGTTTCGATATCGCTGAAATCATTATCAAGACTGAAATAGTGATAAAGTGAAAAATTGTCAAGAATAAGAATACACGAATCTGAATCCGTAAGCCTGCGTAAGCTAACGAATCAGTTCGGTCATATTAAACGATGGATTACGCACGGATCTAGTGATACCACGACGGCAAAATTGTTGTTGTTGGCAGCAATCAGTGTTCGTTGAGAGGTAGTTTTGTTTCCCTATCCATTCCATACTCAAGATAATGCAGAGACCACTGGACTTCATTTTAATACTGGCTCTTACCTTTGCGGCCCGTCACAAACAAAATAGATCTCACCCAACTCTAACAGCGAGCACGTAGTTTGTCCTGCTAAATATTTTGAAACAGTCTGCTTTTTTCCCAGTTGAGAGTTATCCGTTTTTCGAAGTAACAATAAACTGGCCTTCAAGTTAAATTGTCAATTAAACAGAGTTCTTTAAATAGTTCACTCGAGGTGATCGAGACCTCCAGAATTCATATCTGAATAGCCCACTGGCCAAATGCCGAAAATCGTGGGCTCAGTCTTTTCTCGGAGAAAAGATCTCGCCATCAAATAGTCTGGGAGCATCTGTAATTTCGTGCGATTTTTGTGAAAGAAGCAAGCCACCTATCTAGATGTAATAGGGCGACCATAAGGAACATAGTCATACTTGTCGGCAATTTTGTAACTTGCACGCACGGCTGCTAAGCCGTGTTTAAATAATGACGTGTTTGGCCCAACATGAAAACGAGGCTGGGCCTTATTGTTTCTCTTAGCCATCATTTATGGAAACAAATTGCTACCAGAACCACTAGTATCTGTTATATGGGTGCCATTTAGTCAAGGCTATAACTTAAGAGTAATAAAAAGTTCACGTGACCTTTAAACATGGAAACGAGGCTGAAGCAAGAAAGTCCTTTTGGCTACCGTTAAATTTAATAAATTGATCTCCAAATTACCCAGAATGTACATTGCAGTGTGTCTGACACGACTAAATGATTACTGAATGATCAACACAGTCACTTGACTATCAGACATGAAAACGAGGCTACCTTACAGATGTCTTTTAGCTTATTTGAAACTACGTAAAAACGTTCCCAAATTTTCAAAGACACCTTTCAAATCTCGCCAAAACATTCTAGTCGTCATTCTCCTCTTCCGTATCTTCATCATTGTCAGAATACTCAATGTCACTATCACCGTCGATATCAACGTTGTCACAGGACTCAACTCCTTCATCACTACAGCTACAAAGATCGGTGCAATTAAGACCAGCCTTTCGACACGGACATCGGTTGGTAGAACATCTACTCTTAATGCAACCACACTTGACAAGGTGAAGGACTGCATCAGGTGCTGGTTGTAGCTGTGTCATCACTGGGCACCACTCACCTGCAAAAATACAAAGGTATTTTTAACATTCATATTTCATTTTTTGATGTCAGATATACTATATTCACTGTACCATTTTGCATTTTCCATCCATATTCGGCTGGTGAGGGAAGGTCTGGATTGGGCACTTTGTCTTTGTTCCACACCATCGCCTGGTATTGTGCACGCATTATGGCTTCTTTCAGAGCAGCCTGGGTTGGAGGAAGTCTCTCTGATTCGGCTTGTTTCTTGCGGAAGAGGAACCACCTCAGATCTTTCACCCTGAAGATTTGCGTCTTCGGTAGATACAGAAGACAAACTAGCTTTTCTATTGTGGCAAAGGTCTTAGGTGTAGGTTGTTGGGTAGAACCAAGACCAGCAAGCGCAGTCGCACACTCCTCGCCAGCCTCAAGAAATGCTTTCCAGCATGCCAACTTGCCTTTTCCAGCGAAGCTGCCTGTAACATCAGCACCACTCCAAGCGTGAAATCCAGGAAGTGCTGCCGTTCTAATAGGCCCTAAAGCGTGAGCTATTGGACTTAACGGTATCTTCCGGTGGCGCTGTCCCCTTCCAGTGACGAATACTGTATTCTCACACAGCTCTGGATATTGCCTGAGAGCCAGCACAAAGACGTCGGTATCTGGTGAGACGATCTCAATACTGGTTGCTCCTGAGGTAGTAGCATCGATAGCATGAAGCAGCAGCTTGGTGTCTGCCGCTTCTTGGTCGCTCTCCAGGTATGACATTTCCTTGTGGGTAGCCCTGCACTTATTGCTCCACGACACTACTACTCGCACTCCATCTCGGCGCCCCTTCTCCAGAGTCTTACTGGCGAGATATTCGGTCAGCTCCTTCTTTGTATTCACGTGCGCCAAAAGTTTCTTCATTGACACCTTAAAATAAGATAATTAATAATTGTAAATGGATGTTAATAATATTCTGAGTAACAAAGTCCATGTCTCCAATAATAGTAAACTATTACCCACATGAAAAACTATGAAAGTGTGAGTTTAATAGATTCTATTGTATTGTACCTTTGCAATTTGGGTTGTGTCGGTAATCTTGTAATAGATGGGATCTTTACCTCCCTGTCGTGACACTCGGGTTGCTGCCTTAAGTGAGGATAGTACATCATACCTAAAATCAAAGCATTTTGGATCTGTTATTCTCACTTCAAGTATATCCTGTTGAACATAACTCCATATGCTAAAGATAACTGTCAGGTAGATCTGAGGGAACAAATAACTTACCTGTCAAAGATGAGTCGCAGTTCATTGGTGTGGCTGTACTTCTCAAAGATTTGCGCTGTGAAATGATCAGCTAGATGTGAACAGTTCTTGATCCAGTCTGGCTTTTCAATCGCCTGCACTTCTGCCATTCCATCAACAATTGACACCTTCATCGGAGCATCTGCTGTCTCTGTAAGAACACTGTCATCCTGTTCCATGTTACTGGCAGTAGATCTATCAGGCAGCTTCTCCAGTATGTCCATTAAGGCACTCTTAGTGGAACAGTGAAACATGTTACCGTCCGCGGCAAACATCGACCTTGGCACTACAGAGAACTCGTACAGCCCGACAGCCTCTTTGATGTCAATCTCTGGGCGTGACTTGCATACCACCATCATCCGCGCAAAAAGTGAGCGGTCTTCCTTTAGCTCGATAACTTTATCCTGGGTTGCCACTCGCAGCGTTTTCCCTGTGGACTTCCATGTAAGTAGCTTCCGCTTTTTCATCGGAGACCAGATGCTGTGTTCGGCTGACTGGATACGTTCTTTCACAAAGTTGTTGAAAAGCTCTTTTCCAATGGTGCTTTGCTCGCTCAGATCCTTCTTAACATTCTCGGGGGTTACTACCTTCGTTACAAGGTTGTAGAGGTCAGCACTCTCTTCGGTGAATGGGTTTGTGAAACGTAGTATGTCGTTGACTAACCGATCGATGTCTTCTCTTGGCGCAACCTCACAGCAGTGGAAAGATTGTGGTGATGCGTCTGGGTCTTGGATGAAGTACCTGCCATCTGCTTGGCCTGCTCTGCCAACCTTGCTAGGTCGGGTGCTATCAAGAAATATTTGGTACGGGCAGTGGGGTTCAGTGTGATCCCAACCAATCCCCCAGAGACTTTCATTGACCTGTTGAGGTGCTCCAAGGCATTATCGCCACCGATTCCACAGAAAGACACATCATCATTCTTGTTCACAACCCAGTTCCCTTGCTGAAACTCATGGTAAATCTCTGGATCCGAGTCAGGTAGCACCTGCATCTCTGCCAGATAAACTGGGATCATGCGGGCATAGTTAAGCATGTCGTGTGCAAAGAAATACTTTGTGAACAACTCAAGAGCTTCTAAGTGACGCTCCCAGTCCCCAGTGCGAACTGCTCGAATAAAAGACATCATCTCCAACACCATTCTCAAGTAATGGCGCACAAACATAAACAGCGGGATCTCTGTGTGCTCAGCATCAAAAATCTTCATCTTCTCCAGGATCTGTGTTGACGAAATAGTGTGGACCAGTTTGTTGTGCGTAGTCTTAAGGCATTTCTTGGAACAATCTTTACAAGCAGCGTCAAGTTCCTTTGATGCCTGTTCAACAATGGCGTACAAATCCGGGTGTTGCTTTAAAAAATCTTCTTGATATATTTCAAAAAGTGCCTGTACGGTTATCAGGTGTGCGGTCTCCCCTCTCTTCACGTGGTCACCACCAATAATTTGCTTTACGGTTGCAGGACCGTAGAGATCTGATTCTAACCAACACAAGTCCAGTCCGCTGTTCTCTATGAAGGCACCGATTGCCCTTAGCTGCGCCATTACTATGTGCAACTCTCCGGGCCTGAGTATTAAATGGTTGAGATCTTGTCGCGACATCTGAAGCTTTTTTGCCGGTTGGTAGAGGCCCATATCAAGCGAGATCACCGTCTTCCTGGTCGGGCCTACTACCTTTGCCTTGATATTCTGTGCCTGCATGAGAACCGTCAACAAAGTCTGCCATTCGTGCGCTGGTGCTGCAACCAGGGGAGGGGCACCAACTCGTGTGAAGGGCATTACATCGCTTATCATCGAGTTGTAACCAGACCACACTGGAACGTCTGTACTCTTGGTGGGTTCGTTCTCCAGTTGATTTTCCTCAGTTTCTATCACCTGTAGGTTGTCAGTTGGAGCTCTGGTTAGACTGCGGCCGAGAAGCCAGGCGAAATCTTGTAATCTTACTTTTATTGGAAGTTCGTCTTCGGTAAACAAACCAAACTGTGGGTGAACAGGGCCAACGGGCTTGGACGGAGGCGGAGGACATTCCAGGATTTTAGTGACTGATTCTGGAAGTTCTTTGATTGAGCGACGCTGGTCTGTCGTATCAACGGTAACTTCTGGCTCTTTGTCTGTAGGGTCGCTTCTTTGGTATATGGCCATCGCTGTTCCATGGAAAGTATGTTTGCCGTCAGGAGTATCCTCAGCAAAGTCCACGTTGTCCACAGCAAAGAACACATGCCTTCCAATCACAATATCTGGGGGTAGGTATATACCGTCGTTCTGAGCCACACGGTTTAGTACACTTGACTCAATTTGTGCCTCTACTCTAAGAATTCTATTGTAATCAACCGACATGCCAAACCCGTGAAGCATATTGATTAATTCCTTACTTCGCACCGCCTGGTGAACAGCAAGGCCAACAGCCAACTGTTGAGGCATTTCAACCGTGGATCTTATAAGAGCATCTGATTTTTCATACTTCACTTGTCGATCAGATAGGCACATCGAAACGGTACTCTGAGAAAGACTCATAGCACGCTTATGCACATCCTCGGATTTCTTTGTGGAATGTACATCGTTTGGCCCTTGAATGACCCAGCTGAAAAAGCTGTATAGCTCTACTGGTAAATTCTGGTCAGAAATGTCATTAAATGACCCAGTAAACTTCCACTTGTTGCATTTCCTGATAGACTTTCTTAGTACTGAGGCGGCATCAAACAATGTTTTCATCTCGTCATCTAGGTCAGTTCTTTGATCCTCAGCTTCTTGAATCGCAGCATCCCGTGTTATTTTTATGCTAACTCGTTCAGACTCGTTTACACGCTTAGGCCTATGAAACTCAATTCCAGGTATTTCACTTAGTAGAAGTTGCTTTAATGACTTTCTGCTGACCGTTGGATTGTCGACATTGTTCCCTTCTAAAATGCTTTCGAACGCAGCTTCCAACTCGGACATGCTTGCAATTTTTCCCTCTCGCAAAGTTATCTCCGTCATTGTTAGAAATTCTATCTTTGCAGCAATCTCGCTAGCTAATTTAGAACCGGAATCAAGGGGGGATGACGGTTTCCGTAGAACATTAGTAACATTGCTTAACCAACACTTTAAATGATATCTAATGTCAGCTGAATGTGCATGATCGGCGGCAATTGAAGTGTTTAATTTAACTGCCAATTTTTCATTGCCTGACAGTTTGACGGCAGCGGAGAGTGATTCACCAGCTGCAAACGCGCTTACTTTATGCAGTGGTTGTCGATAGGCTGATGGTTTATCGCAGAAAAAGCACACATCCTTATTGAAAGGGGATGTTTTTGAACGGGTGAACTGAGGACTTTCAATAGGCGTAAAATCGTGAGATTTACGTCTAGACTCATTGGGGCCCTCCAACTGCCTTTCATACCTTTCTTTTGCCCTCTTCAGCATTCCAGTGTGAACTGCATCCTTGTAGCACGATCGGTGCCATGTTGTGTTCTTTTCTTTAAGTTCGTGCGCTGAAAAACTTCGAATCTTTTCCCATGCTTCCGTGTAACTCAAATGACCATAACTTGCCCATTCTTCAACACAATTCAAGATTTTCTCGTACGATGTAGGTTTCTCCACAAGGCTTTCATCCGTCTTAAGCTGACAGATAATACATAAAGCAACATCTAGGTTTTTTGTTTGGCCATCTATGTCTACAGAAACGGGGTCATTCTCCATAGAAAAACACAGAAAACAATCGTTGCCTTCTCTACATGTACTGGAAGTTCAAAATGGCCGCCCTTAAAATTGATGATAAAGACCGCTGACCAAAAATTTAAACCGCTGACCAAGTGTGCATATAAGGTGTAGCGAGGTGTACCATACTTAGGCAGTTAGCATTCGAGGCATCTCTTTTAAACCTAGCACTTTTATTTTTGACTTTTTCCCCTGCTTAATTTTATTTCACTTATGACGTTAAAATGCCCTCTGTATACTGTAGCATCAACAAAAAAGATGCCCGATCGCGATAGTGTTTTGTGATTTTTTGCTCATATTTAAATTAGTTAGTTAAATATTGTTTTATATTCGTTTCAGGGATTAGATTATAAATGTCTTTCGAGTCTGGTAACTCAGAAGACAATTTGTTCAATTCAACAACAGCCCAAAAGTCAATTCAGCCTCGTTTCCATGTTAAAATGGTCACGTGACATTTTCTATTACTTTTAAAGTGTGACCTTAAGTAAGACAAACTTATATATCAGATATTAGTAGTTCTGGTAGCAATTTAATGCCATAAATGATGATTGAGAGGAAAATTATGTCCCAGCCACGTTTTCATGCTGGGTCAAGAACGTCAAATTTTTAACCCAACTTAGCGGCCGTCGGTGCAACTTAAAAAATTGCCGACAACTTTTAGAAAGTCCCTCAGGGTCCCCTTAACTCATCTAAATAGGTGGCTTGCTTTTTTCACAAAATTCCCACGGAACTTTATTTTATGACATATGCTCCCCGACTAAAATGGCACTTGTTCCCTCGACTGGACTATAATTATTTACAGTATTGCAAAAGGTCAGTAAAAACAAGAACAAAAAGAAAAAGAAATAATAATTATTATGATATTAATAACAGATAATCAAGTGACATCATTCTTAGATGACAGGATACTGTCACGCAAATTATTCAATAATGAAATATAATTCGTCAATCGTAAATTAAGATAAATATCTTCGGAGTTCATCAGTTTAATCACCAGGTCCGAGTAAGATAGCTGCTGAAAATTATGGAGATGACTTTGTATTTGAGCGAAAAATTCATTTCTAAGTTTGAAATATTTCGGGCAATGGCAGAGGAAGTGAATTTCATCTTCAATTTCATTGGAGTCACAAACTGGACATAACCTTTTGTCGTGAGGAGTTTGGTTATATCTTCCAGTTTCAGTCGTAAGTTTATGATTGCTTGGCGTGTCGGAGAATCCCCTGGCAAATACTTCAAGAATCGTGGAGTATTTTGTCACGTGACACATGATGAAATGGCTTTTTCGGAGGCTGTTTCCAGCGTCTGGCTGCCCTGTTTGTTTTCTTGCAGTCTGAAACCGTTGTTCAAACGAAACGAAGACATTTCATCGTGTTTTATGTGACAAGATTCTCAGGAATTTTTAGAGCCATTTACTAAGGAGCCTTGGCCAGGCTCCGACCGCCATTTTGAACGAAGAGAAGGCCCTGGGGACGAGGTTGGTAACCGAGGGCGCTTTCCATTCGACCAAAATTTCCGGTTGGCATTTCCGAAATTTCCATGTACCGAATGGAACGGTATTTTCCACCAGGCTCGTTCCATTCTCGCTCGGGACAAATTCAAAATGGCAAACTTGAGGACGTTCTTGTTTCTTTCCGAGTTTTTTGACGACTTCGAGTTTACAGACGATATCCTGGAGGACGACGATGACGTGGTTATGTTTAAGAAAGCGAGATTTTTTTTTACATAACCACATTTGAGATAGCAAGCTTCAACTTGTTTATAATGGCGTGAATCCTGACACGACGATGCAAGGTGTTAAAAGCTTATTGTTCAAGTCGTTCTGGTTAGTTTTCAACTTACTGATGGGAGCATCTGGAAGTGCAATGTTGCCGTTGTCGTCAACACAGAGATGCCTCAAAAAGAACTCAAAATCATCGCTGGTAAAGAAGCACACGCTGCATTGGTTAAGACTCACCTGAAGCCGCCGCCATTTTCGCTCAGCAATCACGGCTGGAGAAACTGGGACTGAGCATCTAGCGAAATGGGATGCCCAATGGAACATAAAATTCCCCGAATTTCCAAATTTCCGGGAAAAGCGACAACCTCGAGAGGTTGACCAAAATTTTCGAAATAAATTTTGCGAGAATCTCCGTTCCATTTGATTCTGTACCGGAATTTCCGGAATTTTTGGTTGAATGGAAAGCGCCCCGAGTGCATACCGCAAAAATCAAAAGTGACTGAGGGACCGCTCATTATTTATTGAGGGGGGCGAGGGAAGAGGGGCTCGAAGTATAGGGGGAGGACCATGATCTTTTGAGCGCTGCTTTAGGGAGGGCCGTCATTTTTTAGTCTGGTAATTCGATGCAAGAACCACTTGGACAAACAGTAGCGAGGTGAAGCCGGGTCTTGGTGTAGATCAGGATCAGCAATGTTGAATAAAACAAAAACCAATTGCAAGGCTGATCGGACAGCTAAGAAGGGTAATTTTATTGCCCAATATTTCGGTGAGACAAAACTCACCTTCATCAGGGGCTGTAAAAGCTAAGTAAAAATCGAATGAAACGGTTACAAGATTTAAAATGATCAAAATGAAAAGATTAAATTCGATTGGTTGACAAACATAGAAATCGGAAACGTGACTAACAGCTATTTTTTAAAAATAGAAATAGATTAAGTTTCATCTCGTCTGTTTATTCCGTGGGGTTCAAGAGTCTTGCCCTTTGAAATCAAAACTGCTTCTCTGGCTTTACGAATGCTGTCCCTGTTCGAGTGAATGAGTTCTAGGGGAATGAGTTCTATGTCGTTGATGGAGTGGCCAGGGAGAGTGAAGTGATTTGAAACGGCGGTGGGTTGATCAATGTGACGATGGGTGATGGCTTTTTCGATTGCGCGTCTGTGTTCCCCAAATCTGTCGCCGAGTTGACGTTTGGTTTCTCCAATGTATTGTACCTTGCATCTGGAGCACTGCATCATATATATGAGATTCGAAGATGAGCAAGAGATGTGATGTAGAATTTGCCTTTGTTCGTTAGTGGAGAAGAAGGTGTAAAACGTGGTTCCCTCTGTAATGAAAGGACATGTTTTGCACCTACTTCTGTTACAGCGGAAAGCTCCAGGTGTTTTGAGGGTGGTCTGCGGTGTGTTGCTCTGACTAGAATGTCACGTAGGTTATTGCAACGGCGGTATGATATGAGAGGAGGAGAAGGGAATGCTGCTTTGCATCGCTGTGAAGAACGAAGAATGTTTAGGTTGTTGAAAATGATTTCACGTATGTTAGGGAGGGCTGGATTGAATGTTACTACAAACGGGATTCTGTTATTCTCTTGTTTGGTAGATGTTTCGAGGGCTTTGCTGCGTGGAATTTGACGTACTTTCTCTATTTCTTCGTTAAGAAAACGGTGTTGATATCCTCTCTTGATGAAATGTGTTGTGAGTGCGTTGGAGCGTGTGTTAAAGAACTCATCCGTTGAACAAATTCTTCTTAGTCGTAAGGCCATGCTGAACGGGATTGATTGTTTGGTGTGAGATAGGTGGCAGGATGATTTAAGGAGATACTGATGCTTGTCTGTAGGCTTAACATAAAGGTCAGTTTCTGCCGTTGATGAGCAGTACGTTAATATCAAGGAAGGGGATTTCGTTGTAGGAGAAGGAATTGGTAAATTTGATTGTAGGATGTAGGTTGTTTAAGTTTGTGATAAAATCATTTAATTTTTCTTCGCCATGTGTCCAGAGGAGGAAGATGTCATCGATGTAACGCCACCAAATTAGGGGAGACTGTGAAGCAGCTACTAGAGCGTCTTTTTCAAATTTTCCCATGAAAAGGTTGGCGTATGAGGAAGCCATTTTGGTCCCCATAGCTGTTCCGTTAATTTTTCTGTAATGCTGTCCATTAAAAGTGAAAGTGTTATTAGTGAATATCATGCGAATGAGATCACAGAGTCTGGTCGTCTGGATAGTAGGATTGAGTCGCTGGTCCAGAAATTCGCTGCTGGCTTGTGGATTCCGTCATTATGAGGTATGTTTGTATAGAGTGAAGATACATCAAGGGTAACGAGTAAAACACCATCAGGTAGTTGACCAATGCTGTTGAGTTTGTTGAGAAAATGGGTGGTGTCTTTTATGTAAGAAGGAAGTTTGGTAACTAGTGGTTGAAGATGAAAATCGACAAATTGGGAAATGCGTTCTGTGGGATGGCTATTGCTAGAGACTATAGGGCGACCAGGATGACCTTGTTTGTGTATTTTAGGAATGGTGTAAAAGCGACCTGGTTTAGGAGAGTTCTCTTTGAGGTATTTCGCCTTCTCGTCATCAATCATTTTGTCAAATTGTAATCCGGAAATGTATCTTTTGACACATTCGTGAGTGAGCGGAGTAATGTCTTTGTCGATTTTTTCGTAGAATTCTGTGTCGTTGAGTTGTCGGAGGCATTCATTTTCGTAGCAGTCCATGTCCATGAACCTATTACGATAGTTCTTGGAGTTTGAGGCTTGTCGCAAACGTTAATCGGCTGAGATAAAAGTTGATGAGGGTAAAGGTCAATTTCAATTTTTTTTAATGAACGAAACCATATTAGTTTACAGTTGTATTAAAAACTGTAAAAAAAGGAGTAAAAAAATTTTCTAATCCGACAAATCTTCAAGGTACGACGGATTCGTGGCTGAGCTCTCCCATGTATACAGTGTAATGTTGGTAATGAACCAAGGATAAAATTGAACCGCAACATTGAGGGGCCAGCGCGATTCCCACAGTTCGTGAATGCAGGGCTGTGCTCTAGCAGCGCCCGGGGCCTCAGGCTACTAACTTTTGTCTGTGGGCAACTAGAAAAACTCATTTTTGCATAATGCTTAAGGGCTGGGAACCCCAGAATTCACAGTTGGGGCCTTTGAGCACCACTTCTTAGAGCACAGCCTTGGAATGATATTTCTAAAAAGGCCTTCATACATGTAGCTTAGCTCGTACTTTCTTTTTGGTATTACATGTATATGAGGGGAGGCTTCTTAAAGAGTTTCTTAACTTCAGATGTGGCTGATTCTGTACTAATTGAAGGGTCCAGTCAAAAACTATGCGAAGTGGAAAATTTGCATAAATTGTTTTTTTCCAGAAGTGCTTGAATTTTTGCATGCGGTCTTCAAATTAATGCAAAAAACATGGCCCTGTATTTTTTTCCACTTTTTTTCACTTTGTGCCATTTCCCCATCAGTATATACTTTAGGCTAGGCAATGCCAGGTGGTATTTCATAACAAAGAGTAGTATTTTCTCACATGCAGCTTTGTTTTTCTGTTTTAGTGCTGATTTTCTGTCCAAGAATTTTACTGTCATTAAAGATGTGTTTACTGTTCATCGTGGTGTAAGATAGGTAAGATGAACGTTTATTCATTTGTCTCATGATGGAATCGCTTAGAGTTGTTGATCGCGACGTTTCGACTGGAATACTGCTAGTCTTCATCAGGCGATGACGTCGATTGTTTACGTGTCGCTATTTGTAGGGTGATGGTTCGCTGCTATTGGTGCATTTCGATCCTCATTATTATTCAGACTATTAGATGTTGTTCCCTCACAGCTCCGCTTTGTGGTTGGTCGGCTGTTGTGCTTTCTGATCGTAGGTATCCAAGCTTCAGGAATTTCGATTCCACTATCTTTATTGACACGTAAACAATCGACCTCATCGCCTGATGAAGAATTCTACTTCTGGGAGGTGTTTTTTAACAACACTAGCTGGGTACCCTCTATCATTCAGGCGTAATTCGAAGAATTTTTCGCAAATATTGCTTTTCGGAAGATTTTCTAAGAAGCCTTAACGCCTCTCCTTAGATAACGCCTTTCTTGACCCCCCCCCCCCCCCTTCAGGACCCTCATTTATGGCTCATTTCTGAGGGCCCGCACCTTTTGATCAAAATTCAAATATATTTTCTTTGTTTTGAATTATCATGCTTACACATTAATTTCATAATGCGAAATCTTTACGCTTGGCACAGTTTGCGAGTGATACATTTTTTGTCAGATCTTCAAGCTGCTGTACCATTGATTGTGAGTGACCACATTCACACTGATTGATTATGGGTTTTGCCTTTGTTTTGAATTACAGTGTATCATGTTTGTACTCTAACATCTTTCCGTAATGTAAGATCTTTATGCTTGGTACAGTTTGCAAGTGACAGCTTTTTTGTTAGCTCTTCAAGCTGCTGTACCAGTGCGGGTGATCACGTTCACACCGATTGAATATGGGTTAAGGCTTTGTTTTTAATTATCGTGTTTACACATTTAATTTCACAATATGAGACATTAAGTAATGGCTCGTGCTGCTGCATGCTATTGCTGCCATGTTTTTTCTTTAAGCTGCCTATAAAGTGGTTGCAAACTGAAGTGCAAATTTGTCTTGATTCCAGTTGTTTTATATGGTAACTTTGTAATCAATGACCAGCTGAGACAAGAATAAAAAGATAGGAAAAAAGGACAAAACAAATCTAAGAGACACATAACCCACCACTAACTACTGCTGTTCTTTGTTTCAGGAGAAAAAGCTGAGGTGACAATAGCAATATTGCCACTGCTATTGGCAAAGGCTGTAACATGCAAACACAAGGAATTTGTGGAGTTTATCTCGGTAAGTGTATATTGGTTACATGTACATGTATGCTCATTCAGTCTTCACAAATGTGTAACAGTAAGTACATGAACTTGAAGGTCAACTATTAGCATAGCAGTCAAATTCAGAGATAAACCAAACTTATGGTCTGAAATAAGCTATTCTGGAAGGGGACAGTTCTTACTAAGTTTTCATAGTAGTCATTTATGGAAGATTGTTCTTTGTAAAATATTTGCTCAGAGTTTCAACTGAATACAATGCAGACTGCAGAAATGAGGGTGCAAACAGTCCAACCGAAAACACAATTTCGTGCAGCTTCTATTCTAGTCCCCAGATGTACTTGCCTGCTGTTGTTCTTGTCGTTGCTTTTAATGTCATGGGGAGTACTTTTTTGCCAAACTCTTGTAGTGAAGATGCTGCATGAACATCAAATGTTTCGTCTCCCCGAAAGTATCCACAATCACAAGTGTCCATCTTTACATAAGCATCCAAGATCACAAGATGTTATTTTAATTAATTTGTTAATTGTTTTACTTTATTTTTATTATTGTTTTTGTTCTTACGTTCTTGATTGTTTCTTCAACAGGAAGAAACCAGTCCCAAATAAGTGACAGAGAGGAAAACAACACCATATCCATTCATAATCTTCCAGGGTGTCCTGTATTCTCCGGCCAATAATGTGCACTTAGCCGCTGGGAAGATAATTTGTGCACCTCAGAGACATCCATTGTTGAGGGAACTCTAGCTTTGTTGGCCACGTTTTATGTTTTTATGTATGAATATCCACCAGGCTTTGTAATTTTTTTTTTGTATCTACAAAATGCATTTTGCAGATAGAAGATGGGAGAAAGCCGCCATGATCCACGATACACTTTGTAAATTTAGTACATGACATAAAGGTAGGCACTCACGAGGGGTCTGGTCCCTGAAAAACGTCCGTGAGACTAATCCCCTCGTGTGTGCTGGCCTTAAATGTCTCAGCAACTGAACAGTGTTAATTGCCACAGGTATCTAGTGCTCAACCTTAATGGTTTATTCACATGATCCATGGGCTACTAAAAATAATAATAAAATTTGGTAGACAATTTAGACATGACCTGGCAGCCAAGCCCCAAATTATTTATGATCTTTTGAACACTTGTCCTTGTCAAACACCACTCTGGTTCTCGATTATTCCTGCAACGTAGACGAAACCCAATTTTGACTTGTAAGTCTTTGGCTAGTTGACTGCCACTAAGGTCGAGCACATGCATGAGTGGATATAATGGCACTTTTATCAATGAACTCAGGTTGGATATTTGTACGAATGATTTTAAATTCATATAGTAATAGTCTCCTTTGCTCTTTAGTTTCAAAGTTCACCACTATATTGAAGTTTTTTATGCATATACGAACTACTTTTTTGAGTATACGATCTACTCTTCCATTGACAAAAGTAGGGATGCCCATCTTTGAGTAGGCTGTGCCAAGACTGTCCATCTTTCAGTGGACATAATGACACTTTTGTCAATGATCTCAGATTGGATATTTGTAAGAATCAATTTAAATGCATATAGTGATGGTGTCTGTCGCACTTTTGTTTCAAAGTTCAGCACTACATTATTTTTTTTCGAGTTTGTGGACCACTTTTTCATTGACAAAAGTAGGATCACCCATCTTTGAGTGGGCTGTGCCAAGACCGTTTGTCCATCTTCAAGTGGAAATAATGGTGCTTTTGTCAATGATCTCAGATTGGATATTTGTAGGAATCAATTTAAATGCCTATAGGGATAGTCTTTCGCACTTTTCTTTCAAAGTTCACCACTACATTATTTTTTTTTCGAGTTTGTGAACCACTTTTTCATTGACAAAGGTAGGGCCGCCCATCTTTGAGTGGGCTGTGCCAAAACCGTTTGTCCATCTTCGAGTGGAAATAATGGTGCTTTTGTCAATGATCTCAGATTGGATATTTGTAAGAATCAATTTAAATGCATAAAGTAATAGTCTCCGTTGCTCTTTTGTTTCAAAGTTCAGCACTATATTATTTTTTTGAGTCTGTGAACTACTTTTCCATTGACAAAAGTAGGGCGGCCCATCTTTGAGTGGGCTGTGCCAAGACCGTTTGTCCATCTTCGAGTGGAAATAATGGTGCTTTTGTCAATGAGCTCAGGTTGGATATTGGTAAGAATCAATTTAAATGCCTATAGTGATAGTCTTTCGCACTTTTCTTTCAAAGTTCAGCACTACATTATTTTTGTTCGAGTTTGTGAACCACTTTTTCATTGACCAAAGTAGGGCCGCCCATCTTTGAGTGGGCTGTGCCAAGACCGTTTGTCTATCTTCGAGTGGAAATAATGGTGCTTTTGTCAATGATCTCAGATTGGATATTTGTAAGAATCAATTTAAATGCCTCTAGTGATAGTCTTTCGCACTTTTCTTTCAAAGTTCAGCACTACATTGTTTTTGTCCGAGTTTGTGAACCACTTTTTCATTGACAAAAGTAGGGCCGCCTATCTTTGAGTGGGCTGTGCCAAGACCGTTTGTCCATCTTCGAGTGGAAATAATGGTGCTTTTGTCAATGATCTCAGATTGGATATTTGTAAGAATCAATATTAAATGCATAAAGTAATAGTCTCCGTTGCTCTTTTGTTTCAAAGTTCAGCACTGTATTATTTTTTTGAGTATGTGAACTACTTTTCCATTGACAAAAGTAGGGCGGCCCATCTTTGAGTGGGCTGTGCCAAGACCGTTTGTCCATCTTCGAGTGGAAATAATGGTGCTTTTGTCAATGAGCTCAGATTGGATATTTGTAAGATCAATTTAAATGCATAAAATAATAGTCTCCATTGCTCTTTTGTTTCAAAGTTCAGCACTATATTACTTTTTTTTGAGTATGTGAACTACTTTTCCATTGACAAAAGTAGGGCGGCCCATCTTTGAGTGGGCTGTGCCAAGACCGTTTGTCCATCTTCGAGTGGAAATAATGGTGCTTTTGTCAATGATCTCAGATTGGATATTTGTAAGAATCAATTTAAATGCATAAAGTAATAGTCTCCGTTGCTCTTTTGTTTCAAAGTTCAGCACTATATTATTTTTTTGAGTCTGTGAACTACTTTTCCATTGACAAAAGTAGGGCGGCCCATCTTTGAGTGGGCTGTGCCAAGACCGTTTGTCCATCTTCGAGTGGAAATAATGGTGCTTTTGTCAATGAGCTCAGGTTGGATATTGGTAAGAATCAATTTAAATGCCTATAGTGATAGTCTTTCGCACTTTTCTTTCAAAGTTCAGCACTACATTATTTTTGTTCGAGTTTGTGAACCACTTTTTCATTGACCAAAGTAGGGCCGCCCATCTTTGAGTGGGCTGTGCCAAGACCGTTTGTCTATCTTCGAGTGGAAATAATGGTGCTTTTGTCAATGATCTCAGATTGGATATTTGTAAGAATCAATTTAAATGCCTCTAGTGATAGTCTTTCGCACTTTTCTTTCAAAGTTCAGCACTACATTGTTTTTGTCCGAGTTTGTGAACCACTTTTTCATTGACAAAAGTAGGGCCGCCTATCTTTGAGTGGGCTGTGCCAAGACCGTTTGTCCATCTTCGAGTGGAAATAATGGTGCTTTTGTCAATGATCTCAGATTGGATATTTGTAAGAATCAATATTAAATGCATAAAGTAATAGTCTCCGTTGCTCTTTTGTTTCAAAGTTCAGCACTGTATTATTTTTTTGAGTATGTGAACTACTTTTCCATTGACAAAAGTAGGGCGGCCCATCTTTGAGTGGGCTGTGCCAAGACCGTTTGTCCATCTTCGAGTGGAAATAATGGTGCTTTTGTCAATGAGCTCAGATTGGATATTTGTAAGATCAATTTAAATGCATAAAATAATAGTCTCCATTGCTCTTTTGTTTCAAAGTTCAGCACTATATTACTTTTTTTTGAGTATGTGAACTACTTTTCCATTGACAAAAGTAGGGCGGCCCATCTTTGAGTGGGCTGTGCCAAGACCGTTTGTCCATCTTCGAGTGGAAATAATGGTGCTTTTGTCAATGATCTCAGGTTGGATATTTGTAAGAATCAATTTAAATGCCTCTAGTGATAGTCTTTTGCACTTTTCTTTCAAAGTTCAGCACTACATTATTTTTGTTCGAGTTTGTGAACCACTTTTTCATTGACAAAAGTAGGGCCGCCCATCTTTGAGTGGGCTGTGCCTAGACCGTTTGTCTATCTTCGAGTGGAAATAATGGTGCTTTTGTCAATGATCTCAGATTGGATATTTGTAAGAATCAATTTAAATGCCTCTAGTGATAGTCTTTCGCACTTTTCTTTCAAAGTTCAGCACTACATAATTTTTTTTTCGAGTTTGTGAACCACTTTTTCATTGACAAAAGTAGGGCCGCCCATCTTTGAGTGGGCTGTGCCAAGACCGTTTGTCCATCTTCGAGTGGAAATAATGGTGCTTTTGTCAATGATCTCAGATTGGATATTTGTAATAATCAATTTAAATGCATAAAGTAATAGTCTCCGTTGCTCTTTTGTTTCAAAGTTCAGCACTATATTATTTTTTTGAGTATGTGAACTACTTTTCCATTGACAAAAGTAGGGCGGCCCATCTTTGAGTGGGCTGTGCCAAGACCGTTTGTCCATCTTCGAGTGGAAATAATGGTGCTTTTGTCAATGATCTCAGACTGGATATTTGTAAGAATCAATTTAAATGCCTATAGTGATAGTCTGTCGCACTTTTGCTCGAAAGTTCAGCACTACATTATTTTTGTTCGAGTTTGTGAACCACTTTTTCATTGAGAAAAGTAGGGCCGCCCATCTTTGAGTGGGCTGTGCCAAGACCGTTTGTCCATCTTTGAGTGGAAATAATGGTGCTTTTGTCAATGATCTCAGATTGGATAGTTGTAAGAATCAATTTAAATGCATATAGTAATAGTCTCCGTTACTCTTTTGTTTCAAAGTTTAGCACTACATTATTTTTTTTTTCGAGTACGTGAACCACTTTTTCACTGACAAAAGTAGGGCCGTCCATCTTTGAGTGGGCTGTGCCAAGACCGTTTGTCCATCTTCGAGTGGAAATAATGGTACTTTTGTCAATAAGCTCAGATTGGATATTTGTAAGAATCAAGTTTAATGCTTGTAGTGAGAAAAGTAGGGCCGCCCATCTTTGAGTGGGCTGTGCCAAGACCGTTTGTCCATCTTTGAGTGGAAATAATGGTGCTTTTGTCAATGATCTCAGATTGGATAGTTGTAAGAATCAATTTAAATGCATATAGTAATAGTCTCCGTTACTCTTTTGTTTCAAAGTTTAGCACTACATTATTTTTTTTTTCGAGTATGTGAACTACTTTTTCATTGACAAAAGTAGGGCCGCCCATCTTTGTGTGGGCTGTGCTAAGACTGTTATCATAATAGGACATCTTCTGTACAGATAGTGAAAATAAAACGTGATCCTCTTAAATGCTATAGATGTAAAGACGTTTGTTAATGCAGCTTCCACTTCTAAAAGTTGTGTATGAGTCACTTCGTTGGTTAATTCCGATGGGTATACCGTAAGTTGACGAATGCATCCACATTAGCAGGGTATTCTCGACTATGTCTTTTTTTATTAGGCGTATCTGTGATTTACAAGAGGAATCAAATCCCTTCCTATCCCAACTTGAACTTCCCAGTGAATGATGTACCCTTCAAAAAATCCAACGGATAATTGTGTCTGTCAAATTTACAAATCGTGGAAATATAACGGTTTTTAGAGTTTCCGTAACTACGTAAACCTTGTGGATACGTGATTTATCGTTACATTTACTCTTCGGAAATCTAGCGGATAATTGTGTGTCCGTCGAATTTACGAGTCGCGGAAACACGATGGCTATCAGAGTTTCCGTGACTGCGTAAACGTTGCGGATACGTGAGTTTAAGGAATGCGTTTCCGCAGAGCCGCAGTTGCGGAAACGTAATGTACATCCGTGTTTCCCGCAACGGTTACTTACATTTCCGTTTGCGGATATTCATGTTTCCGTTGAATAACCGTTATGAAACCTGAAACGTAAACGCGTTATTTCACCCTGTGGTAGGGACCATAGTCATCATCTGAAAAGTCGAAATCCTGATGGTAAGCCTTAGCAGACTTACCACACTCATCTTCATTTTCATCTTCGTCCTCGTCTTCGTTCTCTTCATCTACGTCCCCACCCTCTTTGGCCGCTTCGTACAGGCAAGCAAACTGCCCAGGAATTCCTTGCTGTCGCTAGTGAGTGCTGGGTGGTTTTTCCCAAGCAAGGAAAAGGCCCATTTCCTTTCGCTCTTCGCTAACTTGGAAATGATTTCCTGTTTGAGGTCGGTCGTGTTGCAGAGAGAGCCTTCTCTCCATTCAGGCGCGATCTTCTGTAACAATTCCTCTGTTCTTTCCAGAGTGTGCCAAGTTTTTTTGTTTTGCTGACCTGGGTTTGTTCTGTTTCTTGCTTCTTGATTTCCTTTCGGTAACATAGAAGAGCCAATTAATTTTTGGAGTGTTATTAAACCATTATTATTATTATTATTATTATTATTAAAGTAACCTTAAAGATTAACATGGTCTTTGTTTCCAGATATTTGAGCAATGATTTTTGACCTGGTGAGTTTATTTTGCAGGCCAGCTCAGAAATAATTGTGTTGTCAAATTTTTGTCCCTTTTGACGGCCGGTTTTTATTCTTCCAGTGGCGTGGATGGTTGCCTGGAAATCTTTCTTCACGTCGTTTTCAGCTTTTTCCAATGTGGCAAAAATCTGGCTGAGCCTTTCCAAGTTCGTTCTTATCACGCTGGTGTCGTGTGGCCTCAGAACAAGTTTTCTTCTCGTAAAACGTATCCAGCTGTAGAAGGGTGTCGTTGCAGCGCACATTGCAGATCTTTAATAGCGGCAGATGCCTTAGACGAAGGAGACGAAACAGATAAGACAGTCGAGGAGTATGAGGGATGCAGATGATGACGATGTTGTGTTAGATGAGATTGGTGATTAGAAATGAGGAAGAAGGTGAA
This sequence comes from Siderastrea siderea, assembly GCA_964030785.1. Classification (NCBI taxonomy): domain Eukaryota; kingdom Metazoa; phylum Cnidaria; class Anthozoa; order Scleractinia; family Rhizangiidae; genus Siderastrea; species Siderastrea siderea. The sequence continues at coordinate 74,084,478 of OZ034969.1, forward strand.
GATGACTGCACCGCATTGGTCGATGATGGAGGAAATGAAACAGGCGATGATGGCAAATACTGGTGAAAATGACTACGAGGAAACGAGGAACGATAATTGTGACACGGACACAGTTGAAATCAGTGACGTCCTATGTACTACCAGATCTCTTAGAACGTGTACGGAGAACTTGGAAGGGGAAGTCACTATTATTAGAGTGCTGTGCTTTGCCAGTTGTCATATTAAAAACAATGAAACCTCTAACGTTTAATCTAATTTCCTGCCGAGTGACAGTGAGCCGAGTGACAGCTAAAAACCGAATAGGCATTAAGACAGAGAGACAACTTTAAGCGTGAAAGGGTTAGTGGTTTTCTTTTGTTGCACATCTCGATGCTAAATCTCTCCATTAGCTTTAAGTAGGGCACAGCGTGCCCAAAACGGCTGTCAAAACAACACTTGACATTCTAATGCACATAAAACTGTTATTTACCAGTAATTGTTCTATGTTTGTGTCTTTATTCGATGGGAAGGGTCACATTTTTTGTGGCCTGAGTTTAGTGTGGGGCTATAATTTGAAGGCCTAAAAAACGGGGCGGGCCGAAATTTTTGACGCCCACTTACTCTAAACTAGTAGGTTCCCCCGCCCATAAATAATGACGGGTCTCTAAGGCAACCAAGGTTGACAAATGGCGGTCGAGTTATTCTTATCCTGGAGTCTTTTACCTTAAACAAGGAAACGTGTGGTTTATCAAAGAAGGCCCTTACAAGCTGGAGTTATTCAGTTGTGGGCACTTAGAGACACGGATTTTTTTCTATTGGTAGCAAAGATAAATAAATTTTGCGTGATCTGTTTTGGAAATTGCATATATATATATTTTTGCGATATATATATATATATATATCTCGCAAAATTAATACCCACAGCAAAAATTTCATACCAAACCGTAGATGCTAGAATGAAACCTTTGAATTTTTCTCCAGCCCATCCTTTTTAAGTATTTTGCAGTACAGTAATAAATGGCATGCGTTTCATAAAATTGCGTTAACGTTATTTATTTGTCGAAAGATGATCTCGAGCTAAATGGTTTGAGGTTTCTCTTGCAAATAAAGTCTTAGGCATTTTATTTAAGACTAAGTTTGTTTTCACCGCTACATGTTTTGATTCGACAAAATTAACTTAGTGTAGATTCTAGCGTTTTCCCATCTTTATATGAGCTAGATTTGGCAATATTCTGTGCGACAACAATGACAGATGTTTCAATTACACGGTCAAAACAAATAAATTCACAGTTACAATTAATACTTTTACCTTCCAGATTTATCCCAAAAAGGGTACAAAAACCTTAGGAACTCCAAGGACCGAAATTTGTGCCTCACTTATCAGTTGCCGGCATTCGGATAATTTTCTCCTTGGGGAAAATGCTATATTCTGTCCTGGAACAATTAATTCGTTCGTTTGAGCAGCTTTGAGCCCTCCAGTGTCCAGTTCATTTGAATCGAGACTTACAGAGCTTTCCCATTTGATTTCACCTTTTGAATGGCGTATTTTGATCCGTATAATGTCCAAAACCCTCGGTCGGGCCACCATTTTTCAGAGGGTCCCCTAAGACCTCAAGACAAGGGTGGTGGAGGCATTGCAATAACCTACCCTCCTGTTCCGGTCAAAACACAAGTCCTCTTTAATTCCCTCCCCAACCCCATAGGATATCATTAAGCAACCAATCAATCATCCAGTGACCTTGAATAACCTTACGACGAAACAGATTGCAATAAAATGTGCGATTGCGCCAAATAGTTCTTTAAGGGACAACATATCAGTAACTGTCGAAAATATACTGTTTGTTGCATTGTATATTGTTTTAATAGAATTTCCCTGTGGCCTATCTGGTATGTAGCTAGTATTCTGTCACAGTTCGGTGATACGCTTCTGCGTGGCAGGCTCCAACAGGGAAGGGAAATGGGGAATGGTGAGCGCGAAGAGCGAGAGGAAGGAGGAGGCGCCTGCTACCATGCCTTTGTTTTCTTCATTGCCTCCCCCAATTTGCATCAAAAGCAAGCTGTCTGGGAAACTATGGTCTTAGGAAGGCCAGAAAGCTCGTCCTTCCGAAACCAAGAACCACTACACGTGGTTTAAATTCATTTGCTTATTTTGCCACAAATCAATAGAACTCCTTGCTAGACATAGCTACAACAGCTCTTAAGGAAAATAGTTTTAATTCTGTTCTTAGAAAATATTGTAATTTATTAATTTTTAAATGAGTGTGCAATAACTGATTGATGTAAATAGTTTTTAGCTTATTTTTTTAGTTAAATTTGTTTTTCATTCGGAGATACTAGCAGCAATTGCTACTCTACAGATCCGAATGTGTAAATAAAGTTTATATATGTATGTATGTATGTATGTATGTATGTATGTATGTATGTATGTATGTATGTATGTATGTATGTATGTATGTATGTATGTATGTATGTATGTATGTATGTATGTATGTATGTATGTAGGAGAATGAAGTCACTCATATTAGAGACATCTGTAAGCTGAAAAAAAGTGTTAGTATGATTTCATGATAATGTAATAAATCAGTTCACAGACATCCGCAAGCTAACAGGAAGCATGATTTCAGGAGAACAATACAGTGCAGTTTTTTCTCCTCATTTCATAAACTCCTTTTAGCTTACTGATTCCTCTACACTGAACAGTTCCTTTGTACTGTTTCTCCTGACTGTTTACAGTGTGAGAATGTCAGATGACTGAAAATATTAAACACAACTAGCATAAAACATAGTGGGCCGGGTAAAGTTGAAACAACGTTTAACAAAACCGCGTTCTAAACCGATTTCAAACCGCCCGACCCTACAAGGCATCTAGGCTATCAACAAGGCTATCAGTCGTCGTTATACTTTATGGAAATAACCGACCGAGTGTTTTTAAAACGCTCGATTAATTCATGTGCCAGTTGACCTGGGGACCTGGGACCTGGAACCTGGGACCTAGGACCTGGGACCGGAGACCTGGGACCTGGGACCTGGGACCTAGGACCTGGGACCGGAGACCTGGGACCTAGGACCTGGGACCTGAGACCCGGGACCTGAGACGAGACCTGGGACCTGGGACCTAGGACATGGGACCGGAGACCTTGGACCTGGGACCTGGGACCTAGGACCTGGGACCTAGGACCTGGGACCGGAGACCTGGAACCTAGGACCTAGGACCTAGGACCTGGGACCTGAGACCCGGGACCTAAGACCTGGGACCTGGGACCTGGGAACTGAGACCTGGGACCTGGGACCTGGGACCTGGGACCTGGGACCTGGGACCTGGGACCTGCGTTTTGTACCTACCGATGAAAAGATGTAGGTAATAAGGGTGTTTAAAATTTCTTCGGGGACAGGTCACGGAATAGACCTGCAATTAAGTTGGCGAAATTATCTCCAACATGCCATGAAAAATACGCAGTTTGATGAAGAATCAAAGTAAAGTCGTTTCGGCCCAATCACAATCCTGATCAGTCGATAACTTTATAAGCTTACCGTCTGCGGAGGAAGAAGAAAGCCGTGTAGACTCGAAACTGACTGGCTACGAGTTTGAACGGGTTTTGTTGGCAAGTTTCGGACAAAAGGTTTGTCCAAAAAGAAGAAAGGAGACCAATTTTTCATCACCAACACATCATTCTTGGACGCAGACCTACAGCTTAACAACTTGGAAAGTCGCGGTAGTAATGAGAAAAACTCACCGACGAATTCGGTTCGTCCAGCAACTGTTCAGGTCCATTTATCTTTGTTGTACAAATCCAAATGCCGAATATAGTCCTGGAACACATTTCGACTACACATTTCCCTTGATTTTGGCAAGAAACTGGGGTTACAATTATAAATATAATGAAGCGATCGACTCAGTCTTTTGGCAGCAAGCAACTGACACATTTTTCACCTCACTGCGCTTTAGTTTTGCACAAAGCTGGCAGCTTCATTCATGAAAAAAATCAGGGATAGGTAATCTGGAATTCAGGAGTACGGAACCACAGGAATGGGAGCATACAGGAGCATTTGCATTTTAAAGAAAGTGTGTGTATATGTTTTGATAGAAAAATATTTTGTGTCGTTTTGGCATAAAACTATATGTAACACTACAGACGGCGGATTTACCATCGCTTTACCTACCCGTTGAAATGGAAGTAAGAAGAAAAAAAATCCTAGCTAAACAAGGTAGATTAAAAAAAAAAAAGAATCCCCAGTAGGAAAAAAAACTGTACATCAAAGCAAGGCTATAAACGGTTGAAACACACCTGTGCGGTGCGAACGGCCCGATGATTTAAACATGTTTCGTTAAATAGAGTTTAATTAAACTTGTTTTAGTTGGTGTGAATGGGGTATAAGTTTAGCAATTAAAACCTGATTAGAGAATATTGCAGTGAGCAAAAGGTTGTGAACCAATCAAAATTGAGATAGAGACACCAGTAGTGTATAATAAAGAAACTAAGCATGCAATTACCTTGGCAAACTGACAACACTCAAAATCACGTGTTTGTCATTTCAAGTCAATAGTGAATGTTTTACAGTAGCGAGAAGATGTGAAGTTTATGTTTACTTGGCGTGGCAAGAGGAAGTGAGCCTAGTGAACAAGTCAGATACACTCAAACCTCTTTAATACACACCAAAGTAACGAAGTCAAGTGTCCGTGTTAGGGAGGTGTCTCTCTTGTTGCCAAGGCCGAAAATATGTCTTAATTTTACAGGCTCCAGTACCAGTTGCGGTAAATACACAATACCCTTGTTTTATATCAAGAATGGTTCAGTGCCAGCGTATGTACTGGGAAAAAAGGCAAATGAAAACCCATCTGAACTTATATTAGCTTAAACAATAATAAAGCATGAGGCACACACTACATCATCCTCGCGTTATGGCCAATACCTTACGCACGCGCAAAGCCATATCACCCGGGCAGTGGCAGCCGTGGACAGCTGTTTCTTCCATGTTAGGATTCATCAGCATGGCATAGCTCCAGGCATGAGATACGCCGTAACTTTGTTCAGCTCTCTGCCTGGGGGCTATGTCATGGGCATGGGTAAAGCACTGGCCATACCGCCGGGATGGTGTGGTGTGTGCCTCATGCTTTATTATTGCAAGAAATTAGTTAATTATGCTGCCATACAAACGTTTGCTCATGTAACATTCTTAAAAGGGCGTGATCTAGGCCAAAAAGCGGCTCTTAAAGTTGCACGTTTTTCTTATTTTTTTAAGGTACTTTTTTAAGTAGGCAGCTAACTGATCCTTAGGAGAAATAAAATCAGATAAGAGCTTGAGAATTTTAGGAGGCTTGCGCTTATTTAACGATGAAATTTTATTGTGGATCTCATACAAACGCCCCGGGGTATACATAGACGTTCCCGTTTCAATTTGTTAAGGTAAAAAATAAATAAATAAATAAATAAAGAAATAAATAAATGAATAAATAACACGAAATAAAAATAATAATTAAAAATGCAGTTAGAATTTAATTCAACCAAAACTCCATGAAAAATCCCACACGTCATGCTTACCCTTGGTGACCACGCACCAATTGTTTCCACTTTCGTAGGTTCGTCTTCCTGTTACCTTGATTTAAAGCTAGAGACCCCGATGATGATTGGTTTAAAAAATGTGTCCGTGATGCTTTGCTAGTGACAAGCCGCTTACAAGCAATTAGCAGCAAAACTGCCTTGATTAAATTACTGTTGTTTCTTTGCCGTTTGGTCGACAAGGACAAGAGCTACTGACGTTAAGCAATAGCAACAATGGAGGAGAAAGGGCCCTTACCAACGGAAAGTAGAATTCGGTTGGAACAAAAAGGAAGGATCAACTGGCTTTGTCACGAAACAACAGGTAAGAGAATTTATTTTTATGAGAGAAAAATACATTCGTTTGGACGTTTCCTATTGTAAATCAAAAGTAGTAATCATCACCCTTGGCTGCGATCTGATTTTAGCGTTTCTTGAACTAGACAGCCAATTTTCATTTCTGAAATTAATTTATCCCCCATAGAATTTAGAGCAGCGTTTCAAACTTACTCTGGTCAATGGTTGCAAAAAAGTGGGTATATCATAATACTTCATAAAATAACTTTTTGAGTTGAAATCTTTTTATCTAAACCATCAACAAACTAAAATTTTTGCCAATAAAATTCCGTCATCGATGCTAAGAAAAATTGTTTTCATGTACTTTACCAGAATTTACATTCCAAGTCAACATAAAACTGTTATGCAATGATAGGGAAACCTGCAAAACTCGTGAGGGCGCATGCATGGTGCATAAATTGATGCTATCCGTACCGCAGATATGGCAATTTAATCATGGTTTCAAACTAACTTTATTTAATGAATGAAGAAAATCTATATTAGTAAACGAAATCCTTTTGTTGGACTGGAGACTATTTAATCGTAAACGGCAGCAAAGTAAAAATTTTGCAGGGCCCCACTGAAAAACACCTTGGTGATGTGGGCACCCTGGATAAATATTATTATTACTATTACTATTATTATTATTATTATTATTATTATTATTACTATTATTACTATTATTATTATTATTATTATTATTATTATTATTATTATATTTGCTAAGGAACTGTACCAAGTGATCAACCCATTTCCCAAATTTACATTCCAAGTTAAAAAACTAATGTTATGAAATGACAGAGAAACCTGTAAAACACGTGAGGGCATAATGAATAAATTCGAGTTTAAAATAGGCCTACCACCGTCACTTTCTTATGTTGGCACTCTAATAGGCTTTTTGTTGCTTACCCCACTGCTATTGAAAAATGTAACTCAGAAAGGCGAACTGAATTGTTGTAGCAGAATTTTGACACATGCCATTCATGGTAAGGAACTAATTAAATAATAAAGTCTGTGGGAAAGTTTCAAGAACGTTTTTTGACTACGCTTGTATTGAATTTCGGGATCTTCATTTTCAGGCTGTAAGCACCGATTGAAAAGAAAAATTGAAAACAAAAATGGTCAAAAATCGTAAAGTAAACGATTGCTATTATTATTATTATTATTATTATTATTATTATTATTACTATCATTATTATTTTTTTACTTTTTTATTTTTGTTAGAATTTTTTTACCTTCACCCGTACCCGCACCAACACCCACGACCCACGCCCGCGACCGGCGACATTTAGCAACACTCATCACAGGAAAATTGCCAGCTCTCCACTGCTGCCTTGCGTGATGCAGTGCGCATTGATCAAATCAAATTCGAGTTTTAAATACGGGCTTATTAAAATTCTGAATTTTGCAACATGCTATGGATACTTCCATTCGAGGAAATGTTCCAGTTCAAAGTTAATTATGAACACCTCAGACTGCGAGGGTAACATCAATTTCCGGTTCATTGTACCTAACAGAAGGAAAAAGAAAAGTTCCATAACCGAGTTTTCTGCCGTGGAAAGTATACGCTGACCCCACGCCATCTATCTTCGGCTTCGAAGGGTAGGCGTTACCGGTAAATAATAATAATAAATAATAAATGGTTGGAAAAAAACTGAGCCTTACTGGAAAAAAATAAGGCTGAGTATGAATGAGCGAACAGAAGGTAATTTTCTTGGTTTTTTCCCTCCGAAGCTCTGGAACTTTGGAAACGCCAAGCGAAATATGCCCAAACTTCCGTTCCATCTGACTCGAATGAAAAACGCCCTATGCAATTGTCGGGTAAGCTGTCCTATAATCATGCACCTGAAGCCACACTAGGGCCCAGGCCACAGGAGGGCCCGGACAAACGGATTCAACATCATCCCACATCACTGAATCCAATTTTGTTGTACGATGTTGAATGATTGTTTCAGCATCGTCAACATGCTGATTTCGAGGCTCGAGGTTCTGGCTATTTGCGTCAACAAAGATGATTATGCAGGTAGAATAATCAGTTTGTGAACCTCACGCTCTTTCCCAGGGTCATACAGACAAATGCATGAAAATATTAAATTTTCGTTTGTATACTTTCTTTTACCTATAATAACAAGTCCAACCTGTTAGCATTATCATTTTTATAAAATTTACCGGCCAGTCATATTCAACTTTTATGGAATTTACTCAACTTGCTCGACATTGTTTTCATTTTCCCCATGGAAACACTCTACTTCGTGTCATGTTTACCAAATTTTCAAAGTACCGAATATTACCACGAACCGGTCTGTTATGTACTGTTCTATCACTAACAGCTTTGAAATATCTTTTTAGGCGGTGAATCCTGTTTGATGTTTTGCAGTAGTATGCCAAAAACGACAGCTAAGAAACGCAAGCCTTGCTTTGGAGAAGAACTCGACGTTCTTACAAAACGTTTGCATGTTTCGATTCCCTTGGATCTGGAAGGGGGAAGGGATCTGCACGCTGCACAAGACACAAGAGAATCAAAGAGTCCAGGAAGTGACCCTGGATACCTTTCTGGGGAAGCTGCTTCCGGGGGCTATGGAGAGGAAGATAAGAGGAGCGAAAAATACCTTGATACCCAACAACAACTTGAGGGTTATCTTTTCCAGTTGGAGATCTTGGAAACGATTCCTAACTCCCCTTGGAAAGAAACCCTTCGTGGTATTAATCATTGGCCAAGGGCATATGGTGATGTAAGTACAGTTAAGCATTCTCCGGAAAGTCCAGGAAAAGAAATACCACATGGACTTCCTCCAAACACGTTCAGGAGAGGCAAGATGCTGAGTGACGAAAAGTCCGTCAGGAATGACATCCAGGTAAATAGCGTCACAGTCATCAGATCTCCATCCCGTGAAGGGGAGATTAACCGCCTGGGAAAAACAAGTTATGTGCCTCAGAAAAGAAAAGTTTTGTCCAAACCAGAGGTAGAAAGCCACAACAAGCACAAACCAAACAAAACAAGTAATGGAACATTACAAAGTAAAAATGGCCTTGAAGTTGTCGAGATTTCCGATGACGGAAGGGACAAGAAACCTCATGAGCTTGGCTATAAAAATGGAAATTGCTTTCAACTTGCTAAAGAGCCCAATGAGTCCCTGGGTAAGGGCTATTCCACCGTTTCCGTCATAAAATTCAATCAGGTGGCTGCTCATACCCACAGGAATGCGCAACACCATGGTAACTCTCATGAAGAGCACGAAACGTCTGAATATCACTCTACGTCTTCAAAAGGCCTCCTAAACCGTCCAAAGTCCTCTTCTGTTGATAGCATCAAGGATCAAGAGAAGATGGAGAAGAAATCTTGGCTCGACTACCAACTGTCTACTCAGCACGCCGTGGGGACATGCTTTATAAACTCTAAACAAATTTTCACCGGCAATCCACTCTCTGGAGGTCAAGCACACCGCAAGAGAGTAAATGCTGCCATGTTGACAGATCTGGTTGAAGGAGGGATGCCCTCGAATTCGCCAAGCCGACATAAATGGGCTAACACAGATAAGTTGGAGTTCCATAACGAGGTAAGTAAATCGATATAATTATGGGCTTGTCACGTCTGGTGTTGTAAAGAAATCACCCAAAATTTATGAAAGAGAAATGAAATGATATCATGTTAAGAACCCTTAATTTGGGTACCATGGAAAAAGAAATTTAACAAAAAATAAAACTCTCGACTAATTTCTCGGCAGGTTCATAAAATAAACTTATTTTTTTATTTGCCTGTCTGGACTCTTGCGCCACCATAAGATTAAAAGAGGGATACCGTATTAGGTAAATATAGTAAAAGATGTATCATCACATGGCTTAGAATTCTGCATTCTGTTCAGGCTGGCTCAACAGCTCCTTTAGAGGATGGCCATCCACTAGTTAACCAGCAGTACTCTGGAGCTTCAAAAGGTCACTCAAATCAACGCAAGAGGTATCGCGCATCAGGAAATAATCCCTGGGGAAAAGAAACTTACTCCGATCTCATAACCAAGGCTCTCATGTCGGCTCCAGAGAAAAAGATGACTTTAAATGGGATTTATCGATGGATTTCAACAAACGTTCCTTACTTCAGGAATAAAGAAGAAGATCTTTCCTCATCCAGTTGGAAGGTGATTTATATCTTTATGTAGCTTCTATTAAAGCAGCTTTATTTTAAACCGGTTTTATAATCAGCTTTGATTCATTTGCTTGGAAACTTACTCTCGATCTGTTCACAACAAAATTGGGAGAGTTTCTTTCGTTTTCTTACCGTTCGCTTGCTTTCCCGTTATTGGCAGCCACATTTTGTTTGTTACCTTGAGAACCAAACTCTTTTTTGGCGCTTGCCTCGACTTCCTTTTGTGCCCATCTTCAAAGGCATTGATTTAGCTGAGGTAAGGTGTTGTTACATCCATTCAGGACAATGACCTGGCTTGCAAAAAATAAGAACCAGAGAATTGAGAAATGTCACGTATAGATGGAACCCCTGCCAACAGGGAGCTTGATAATAACGTGGCCGTAATCAAAATAAGTCTTTGTTTGAAAGCTTAATGTAATTTAATTTATGTTACTTTTGCAGAATTCAATCCGACACACATTGTCTGTACGTAAGGGCTTTGTCCGACTTCCGTGCATGTCAAAAAAGAACTTGTCAGGCAAGAGTTGGTGGACCCTGAGTGACTACGTTCTTCGAAAGCAATCAAGACTCGAGTCCAGTTCTTCGATTCCATTACTTCCTGTAACTAAGGAAAACCACGTGAGCCAGGGGACACAAACTGCAGAACAGCTTCTTTGTGAACGCTGTTCATGTTCTTTCATTATGAAGTAAAACTAAACTGGTCGCCTGGGTGGGATTGCTAACTGGACACACGTGACAAGTTATGGTAGCAAACTTTTAATAATCATATTTTATTTCATTTATATATGTCATCTATATATCATACATCACTTATAACTTCACTTCAGGTACTGTTCATAGTAGAGTAGCAGAGCTATTTATCAGTTTCTGGACGTGAGGCAGTGTTTACAATTAATTTTCTTTCTATAATTAAGAAAACTACATGTATCTGATAAGCCTTTTGAAAACTATAACAGAAAATTAGTTGATGCGAAATGCGCAATTAACTCCAGCAGTCTTTATTACAATTAAGCCATAATTCAATCCACTTGCCCGAAATCTTATAGGGAATATTGGGCGTCGGCCCTTTTCTACGGACAACTGTTCTCTTTAATTTTGCGCGCTTATTCTGGTACGATTGCTCCAATCTCGGTTTTTCAGAATTTACTTACAAAATATCGTCTAAATTACGTACTAAATTACTTACAACATTCTAAGTTTATAAATTTTTAATGACAAACCTAAGTTAGACACTGAATACTATTCACAGAATTCACGATGCCCCAGAAATAGAATTGATACTTTGTAGAAAAATTTAGTGAGGCGAATCTGGAAATCGCATTAATTCGTGCATCAGCATATTGAGCTAGTTTAACGGAGTGGGGTGGAGTACTCCCTTAATAAGCTTTATGACTGTGAGGCTCAAATGTATGTTTTAGAGGTTTTTTTGGTTACAGGGAGCCCCTCGGTGTCTTTCAGTCATTATGAATCATATGTCTAGTTGAGGGATGGAACAGAAAAAGAGTGAGGTCTGGAGCGACTTATAAAGTTCGGAAATTATTCGGAGTTTTTGGTCGCATGCCGAGAATAACGCAACTGAAAATCAAAATGGCGGTCTTGTGTTGATTCGAAGGCTGAGATGAGATTCTCAGTGGTTTCGGTCAGCAATAGGAGCAGGATGAGAGCTCTGAGCGACATACCCAACCCGAGAGACACCAGACGTAAACCGCGCAGAGGACTAGTTAATTATCGCTAAAAAAATCAATGCTTGCGTGCGACCTCAAGCTAATTCAATGACACCTAATAAATACCTTACTAACCAAACTTGTTCGCTGGCCGGATAATGGCTAAGTTCTCCGATAGCTTGATTTTGTTTTGCTTTCAATCTGTATCTAAACAGCAAGGTGGCCCTAACGGCTGGCATAAGCTCAACTCCCAAGGCAATTAACAGTAAGAGTATTATAACTCCTTTGTCAATGGGATTCTTATCCATCAGGCATAGAGATTAGCCCCAGTACTCATTTATACCCCCGGGGGAGCAAAACTACATACCTGACCTCAGCTTCCCCAATTCAGTTATCAAAAGGCGACAAAACTCAGTAGTTTTTCAGGAATGTGTATTTTGTAAGGTAACTATGGAGTACTAGGTCTCTAAACGTATCAGAACCGACAGAAAAAGGTATTCAGGTATACGGGATGCCAGTAAAGGAACTACTTGCAACATCTTTCTTCTTCTTAACTCCAAAATGAAGACAGTTTAATCAAATGGGCTATGAGCCCACCCGTAAATGAAGGAGTGCCATAAAGTGCGGCCTATATGATAACATGTAAATAAATGGTAGGTTTCCAAGTAAAGAAAAGAGGCATTTTTGTTTGGGTGGGTTATTATCAACAAGAGCAAGGAAACAGTGCGTTTCGCTAAGAGAATAGGGAAAATAAATATTTTATAGTAATAATAACTTTATTAACGTGTCAAGCAAAAATGTAGCAGAGGGGATTCCCCACTGCTAATAGAGGACACCTAACTTTCTAAAACACAATCCGGCAAAAAATACAAAACGAATTAGCATAGAGTCAAAACTAGAAACTACTAAGAGTTAGAATTAAAAACTACTAATGATTACTCACTCAACATACATACTACAAAAACTCCATTTAATGAGCGGCGATTTTGCTGGCATGCTGTGTTTGACAAAACCAAAACAAAGTTATAATTTGTTAAAGCCAGCGCGGGCACACTGCCCCCCCCCCCCCCCAGGCTAAATAGAGTTAAGATCAGCCGCAAATAGTAATTTAACACTTTGTCAACATTGGCCTTCACGTATACAACAGTAACGGTCAGGCTCCTGTGACGGTAAAAATTAAATTTTGATGAAATCGACAATAAATATGCCATAAAGCCTTTATAACCATGACAAATTATTTTCCTTTGATTGAGACACTCATTCATTGATTGACTACAAAGTGTTTCGCAAATCAAACCAACTGTGTATTAGTAAAATAATCACTGGAGTTTATCAACTGTACAGTCAACTCTGTTAACGAGAATTGCTTCAAATTCGGGGTTATTATCCTATCTGTTATTGAAGAATAATTGGGACAATGAAAAAGAAATTGAATTTCATCTTCAATGTTACTGAGATCGCAAAGAGTGTAAAGTCTTTCACACCTAGAGATTTCGTCGTGTCTTCCGCTTTTGATCTCAATTATCGTTTAAAGCCGTCAGGGGGTTCAGGCTAGGCCAGTTAAATGTGAACCTTTCCCGGAGAGCATGTTTCAGAGGGTAACAGTTTTGGCAATAATCCATTGATGTCACGTGCTGAAACAGGAAACGTTCTTTATCCTACCCAGGTATCTAAAAAGTTAGGAACATGCAGGACATCTGACTCAAGACATCATTACCCCACCCGAGGACGGTGGGGGGAAGGGGACTCCCGCGTAAAATATCGCTTGGGGTGTACAGCTTTTCAGGTAGCAGTCTTTAATCAGTAATGTACCTACTTGGAAGAATTCAAGTAGACCTTGGGGTTGAAAATAAATTGAGACAATCCCACAAAATAATATTGTGATACTTTAAAGTACTGTTTCACTCCAAACTTTTTGGGGGCCCCCCACTGTCACTTTTATATGGGAGCTCCTCCCTGTAACCTCCCATGGTCCTGCAGATCCTTGGCAAGAATTAGTCTTACGAAACAGTGAGAGTAAGCCTGCCCACTCTATCATGGCTGTTAAAATTTGGTTCGTTTTCCTCTTCTCCGCTACGTTTATTTCGTTGTCAAAATGCAAGAATAACACCAGCATGCCAAAGCCAATCACAGCATCAAATTTGAAGCCAGAGGCAAAAGTTATTGTCGAAGGCAATTACAATGAAGTCCATCTCTGCCACGACAAAGAAATTAAAACTGCTTTGGCACTGATTCAAAAGAAGCTAGATTCTTTGGGGGAAAAGGTGAATGCAGTAATGGGGAAAAAAGAAAATCCTCCAGGTACGTATTATTTGAATGGTAGATTTGTTTCTGTACATAGAGAATGAAAGATAATCCGAGCATGTTCATTGTGTCAAAATATTTAGACAACGAATGACAAAACTAAGTTGGAAAAAATAATATTTCGGTAGTTCGTTAACAACCCGTTACTATGCCATTTTGGCACAATGAAAATACTCGGATTATCTTTCATTTTCTATATGTACTGCATCTATCAGTAGGTACTGGGTTTTAAGATTAGTTTCTGTAGTAGCTGTCAATGCAGTCCTGTATCTTACAATTTTGTGGATCGGCAGCTTTGATAGTCGCTCAATTCTTTTATTCTGAACCCATTTTCACCAGGCACTACAGCTACTCAGGACCATCTTTTGCTTTGATTTTAATTTCGTAGCTCATTCTTTATTATTACTGACATTGAAATAATCTATGAAATACTGCTTTCGGTTCGTGAGTGGGGGCTCGTGAGTTGTGTTGCAACTTGTTGGGAGACAACTTGAAGGCAACTGGACGCCGCCTTAAATCACTACAGCATGATGTAGTAACCAATTTTATATTGCTTTGTTTAGGAGTACGTGCTTTGTTTTGGGATTCCCTGTGATCCTTACACCATTGGACCACTGGGAAGTGGCGCTATAGAAATTTATTATTTTCATTTGTTATTATCCTAAGATGACAAGTCACTCAAAATGTAGTATACTAGAAGATGTTCCTTTAAATACCGGAAATCCGCAGCTTAGGTCACCCACGCTGCCGAATTTCTGGCGACATGGCAGGGATAAGGTTAGGGATTAGAAAGGCGATTTCCAACAGTGTAAAAAGCTAAATGTGGCATTACGTGCCCGAAGAAAGGTTTACTCGAGTATGGATATATGGAAACGCCTGTTGAACACGTATTTCTTAACTTCTATACCTTTGCCACGACATTACGTCCAATCGACAGCTGTTGCATAAAATACAACCGGTTTATTATTTAGCTGATTTAGCGGTTTATCATGTCATGATTTCAGCATGGCATGACGCACGAAGGAGTTTAGGGTTATTGGACGTTTTAATTAAAAACAGAAGCTAGCTGCATGTCGAAAGACGTCGGCAGGAGGGAGTGTTGAACTTAGGCCTGGGCACTAGTGCCGGTATTGGCGAATGAAAATCAGAGGTGTCTGACCACCGTGACGTCACATATAAGTCTGCCCGGGAAATTAAAAGGAAAGTTAACAAATGGCTTCCTCGCAAATGTTACAGTCCAGTTTCTCAAAAAGAACAGATCAAAACAATGAAAGAACGAAAGGTATGCTGCATGCTATAACGTAAAAAGTATTCTTAATGCAAATTGGTCCTCAAAACAAAATAACAAATTGGTGGTAAGACTCAAAATATTTCACGGACGCTTTGGTCGATGGATTGAAATCGTGATCAAGATCACCTTTCAGAAGCTGTATATCACAAACCCTAAGATGTGTCGCTTTGAGACAAAAACATAACTTTTATATGTATAAACTCTTTCCAATTTTAGGAAAATAAAATTGCCTAACAATGCCATTAAAGTGATCAGTGGCTTTAAACATCATTAAAATGTGGAGAAGAATACTTCAATACAAAGAAACGTTTACTGTGAATTCATGTGCTTGGTTCGAAGTTAATAATGGGCCACAGTGATTCCTTACTTTGCTAAACTATCTATTAAAAAACTACAAAGACGGCAACATTTGCTCACGGCGAAGCAAAACAGCTGAGGCGCCGGCTTTCCGGCCAAATTTGTGCTGATGACTGATTGTACTCTTATTAAATAATTATAAAAAACCACAATCTATCAAAAACGCCAACTTCCTCAGGTCAGTGATGTTAAGGGTTAACAAGACTCTCTCTTTACTAGAATGGTCCTCAGGTTGACTGTTTTAAAATTAATTAATCTTTGACCAATTTATTTGCGAAACGGTCATCTTGATCGTCAGTTGTGGATCAAGTAGACGGTCAAACTCTTTCTAAAACATTGTGCAACCTGGACAGCAAATCTAGAGGAAACTGGAGGTATTGAGAATAAATCACTGAATCACTGATCCAGATGCTACTCAAATATATCTCTTAGTTTTCATAAAAAAGGACAGAACGAGATCAGGCGAAAACTTGTTTCCACGGGCGTCCGCATAATTTGCGAGCTGATTCAGATTTTTATGTTGTTCTGCAGAAGTGTAGTTTACACGGGTAAATTTACTAAGTTCCTAAGTTTCTTCCCTTATACAGAAGATGGAAGCAAATACTGTAAGAAAAGTTAACGTTTAAGTGCTAAACATACCCTTCTAGGTTCGCCTTCTATTATACTCAGCTAAACAAACGGACTGATCATTTTTTAGGTAAATACTATACCATTTGTTTTAACTTGGGTACTTTTGTTAAACTATAGGCTAGTCTGTAGCCAAGTTTCAAGTTTCCCTGTGGTATATAACTGAAATAAACACACTTTTTCGGACGCGGACAAAAACAATTTTCCGGTATAATTCTTCGATCGCGGAGAGTAAACAGTGTTAAAACATTATTTAAGTGTGATTTTAACGTTAAGAGAAAGAGCCACTAACCTATATCGAAAAAAGGGATGACTAAAATTCCATTACCCAAGAAAACAAGCTTGGCTGAAAGCTTAATAGCGCAAAAAATACGTTTGTAGCCCGAACTCTAACATCAGTTTGCCAGCGCCATTTTTGAAGACCGGCAAACTCGCGCGCTTTTCACGTCGTGACATCACGATGGCCAGACACCTCAGCCAGCCGAGCTGGCGAGTTCATTACTCCCTCCTGGCCGTGGGTTAATAGCGTACCGATACCTTAAACCTATTGAATTCTCTCAGGCTACCTGACTATCTAGCATCCCATCCAAGGGGGTGGGGAGTAGCAATACTCTCAGTTGCTTCATGCTACAGAAACCGGCTTAAGCTCCGGCTCGTATGGCCACCTTGGCTCGTGAGCGACTTTTTCTATCCCACACTAACCATTCAATTAAAAACTACTGAGCCGTATTTAGATGTGTTCTTTGTTTCACGATAATCGTTCTCAAAAAATGAAACTTGGGGACTTTTTTTTTAGTGAAAAGGTTAGTAAAGTAAAAGTATCCTACGGGTTTTATTTAGTAGTTTTTGGGATTTATAATAGTAGTTCTCGTAACAATTACATTCAGAACAGACAGGAATGATTTTTGGACAGTTGTCGGAAGTATTTTTTCTAATTCGTTTTTGAAAATAATCGAGAGATTTCAGGAATCTTGGAAATCTTACGGATCTTGAGAATTCTGATATTCAAGAAAAGCGTTTGAAGTTTCTATGGGCAATCTTTTCCTGATCTGTTTGGGGTGCAAATGTGAGCTATGAAACTGTTGTTCAAACGTGGTATACCTTGAATATCTGTGATTGGTTTGAGGTTTCTCCTGGTTGTGGAATACTTTTACAATACTTATCTTCCAAATCTTTACTTCTAAGCTTGCAAGTTTGACTTTGAAGATGGCATCTTTGATTGGAAAAAGACTGGAACAGCTTTTAACAACCAGCCTACCTATGGTGACAACTCAGCAGCTCGCAAAAGTCACCCCGCTAATCATCAGGGAAACTGGTGGATTGGAAGCTATGAAAGTCGATCCAACAAAGTGGCATCAGCTGGAGGGATTCAAGGAGATGGTCCCCAAGGAACTCTTACTTCCCCACCCTTCAAGATTACGGGCAAACACATCTCCTTCCTGATTGGTGGAGGATGTGATATGAAAACAATTCGTGCAGAGTTGATTGTTGACCACAAGGTGAGGATTCTTCACGTGCATTAAAAATGTAATATTATAGTTATTTTTCGCATTCTGCAGACTTTAGGGGTCTGAATAGCAGCTGGTAATTAACGAACACATATCCTTTCAGAGAAAAAGTGATCAAAGGTCCTGTTACACAAATTAAGGTTTTTCGTAACCTGTCTCGCAACTAAAAAAAGGGTGGTTGCAATTTGCTTGCAACCTCCCGTGCAACTAAATTTTTGTTTTGTGAACAAGTTACGTCATGGTGATTCAAATGTCAACTACTCACCTCATGCACGAATTGCTCCTACAACATAATAATACTTATTTACTTCAGTTACACACCACATGTCAGCATTCAAGTACATCTTTAAGGGTTGAAAATGAAAGTGAGACACGCCCACAAAATAAGATTATGGTACTTTTTAGAAGTTCAATTCAATATTCAAGCTTACAAAAAAATAGCTAGTTATGACACAATCTTGTTTCGCGGCACATTTTAAGTCAACGATTCGTCACTTTTTTTTCAAAGGAAAAGTATCATAACAATTGTTAAATGCACCATTTGTGCGTACAACTTGCAACATTGTTTGGGAGATAAATTGATGGAAAAATTGTTGCGTGTGACAGGGCCTTGAGTGGGACCAAAGTTTGTGTAGCTGCTAAACATAACTAGCGCACTACGTATTTGTTTCATTTTATCACCAGATACTCGTTCTTTCTTCTAGTCCCAGAACGGTTCTGGGGAACTATAAATACATAAAGTTTATTTTTTAAAAGAAAAAGACAAGAGAAACTAACAAAGTACACGTCAACGAAGGAGGATAACTAAATTAAAGCGACGCAATGACGGTGATTTCGCTGACCTTGGATAGAAAACCGACGAGCAGTACTGAAAAACTTTAACGACTTACAAAGACAACTGACAGCTAACTATGCAAATGACGAAAGAAACTTCTAAAACGAGATGGTGAGGGAAAATATTAACGTACATACATACATACATACATACATACATACATACATACATACATACATACATACATACATACATACATACATACATACATACATACATACATACATACATACATACTTTATTGTATAGTTCCCACATCACTTGGGGGCTCATCCGCCATGCATACATACTTCTAAAGAAAAACGCTGCACGCGAGGACGAAAAGAAAGTTAAAACTAAACAACACGTAGACTGCGAGTAGTCTCATATTTTGGCGATGGCGATTGTGGGGCGGGGAAAATACACTAGCGCGCGAAATTTCGGCTTTCCACTCATTTTTGGCGGTCCCCTCGCGTCGCGTATATTCAAAATTTCGTACACGCGCGGGTGTATTTTTGCCCCCCCCCCACAATCCCCATCGCCAAATTTTGAGACTACTGGCAGTCTAAGCTACACGCGTAATTAGCGCCAACAGTTTGCAAAGTTTATCTTAGGCATGGATTAATAGATTGATTGATTAATTCATTGATAGATTCGTTCATTGATTGATTGATTGAAAGATTGATTCATTCGTTGTTTATTGTTTGTTTATTTGTTTATTTGTCCATATCGTGTACCAGGTTGTCAGAACCGCCACTGGAAAATGCAGCGAGACAATGACTCGTAAAGTCTGGGATGTTCAAGCCTTTATTGGTCGACATGCGCGTGTCAAACTGATTGACTTCAACTCTAGCGGTTGGGGCCACATCAACTTTGATGATCTCAAAGGCGACATCAGCTGTGGTCAGGTCTAAGGAAGTCCAACGTTACAAAGATGAAATCAATAAGAGTAAATTACGAATAAGTTAAATATTAAAGGTTAGAATTTATTAACTGTGGTTAGCTTGAACGGTCAATTAAATTTTGCTGTAGAGTTAATTCTTACATGAACAATAAACCTCAGACATTTGAAATGTTTACTGGAAGACATTGTCCTTGTCTGTGTTTTCATCCTAGCGGTATACAGGACGCATGTCACTGTGAACGTAGTAAATATGGCCTACCTCGCCACGAGTCTCCCTGACTCTCCCAGGAGCGTCAAACCGATGTACTTTGAGCCTCTAAACAGTTCAAGCCTTAAGGCTAATTACACCTTTTTCCCTTACATAATAAAATAAATGTGTGCAGTACACCAGGTTAAAAGCTACTGATTCGCTTGTTTTTCATAAGTCATGTAAGCGTTTGTAACGGACCTTATGGCTATGGCAGAAAGTTTATGTACCAATCTTCTCGTAGACTGTGCGATAGCTTTTTTCAAGTAGATAGTTCAATTACTAATTAAATATCTTCCGGTGGCTACTATATCTGGCGGAGTACAAAGTTGAAAGATTGTCCAAAAAATGAACAGTTGGCAGAGAAGCTAAGTTTGAGGAAAATTTTAAGGACAACCTTGCAGCCAAATTCAGGGCTCGAAAAAAACTTGAATTCCAGCTTGCCCCTCGGGCAAGCAAGTCACTGAATTTGTTTGCCCGAGCCAATTTCCCACTTGCCCGTGTTTAAAAAAATTTCTCATGCTCATTAATAATTCATGAGGCATGGACAAAGATCTCGCAAACTGTTTAATGAGTGATCGCTCTCCTTCTGTTGAACGTTTTGGGAGATCGTTCACATTTACTGTCCTGTCGATTTCATGATACTGTTCTTGTACGTAAAAGCAAATTGCGTGAGCAGAAACTAAAACTTATTCTGTAAAAGGATATCATAATGTTCGTATGATTCTTGTCTTGTCCTCTCAACGTGTTTTCCCTACTACTTCTTGTCTCAGATGGCAACGTTTTCTCTGTCATTACTGCGTTCAAACGAAATTAGCCGCCTTCAGAACGTTTCACCATACGTTTCCTTGAAAGATCCATTAGTGCGTTCATATATTTGTCTACACGTTAGTAGGTTCACACAATTCTTTAGTCTTCTGTTATCGACTTTTTTCCATTAATTGCTACGTTCGTACAATAGTTTCTCTTCCCAGCGTTTCTCTTTAAGTAAGGTCTTCACAACGTTTCTCTGTATGTAAGTGGGTTCGTCGATCTCAACGTTTCTTTGTAGTTAGCACGTTCGCATGACATTGTTCTGCTCTTCCTAAGGTTTTCAGTGTATCGGTACATTCGCACGATAAGTCGATATTGCTTAGCGTTTCTCTGTACGTTAGTATGTTCATACGGTATTAGTCTTGTCTTCTCAATGTTTATCCGTACGTTAGTGCGATTTTAGTTGTCTCATTTACGCTTCTCTGTAATTTTTTGTCCGTAATATTTCAGTTTTCCGTTAGGCGTTCTTCCGTACGTCACACACGTTCTTACGGAATTAGTTTTGTCTAATAACCTTTCTTCGTAAGTTAGTAGTTGCGTATTTTTAATCATTAGTCTCTGTATTTTGGTACGTTGGCAACGTTTCTCCCTACTGTAGTGCATTTGCAACCAACGTGTTTGATGACTTCTCAACGTTTCTCTTTACCTTAGTAAGTTCGAACCTTATTAATTTTTTCTGCTCAACGTTTCTCCACACTTAAATAAGCTTATAATTTACTAGTCTTCTCTTGTAGACGTTTGTCTGTACGTGAGTTGAGTGCTGTATCAGTCTTGTCTTTTTGACGTTTCTCCGTACCTTACAACGTTCGTAAAATGTTAGTCTTGTCTTCCCAACGTTTCTCCGTACGACGACATGCTCATATAAGGTTAACTGTTCGAGTTATTCGTCATGATCTGACCGAAACGGGAAATGAAAGGTGTGAACTACATCGCGCCTTGGAATTTGCCCTGAAGGCACATAGTACTTTGTCTTCGTGTGAGGATCTCTAACTGTTGGAAAGAATAATGAACATTCAAGTTCTTCACTCTTGAGATTACAGAGAGGCATGTTTACAGTACTTAACTCGTCTAAAAATTTGACATTGAACACAGTATGAGATTACGCAAAAAGTCTGGCTAGTGGAAATTCATTTTGGCTAGTGAAATCAAACCTCTCACTAGCCACTTGGCTACTAGGTTACTAAGCTGAAAAGTTAGTCTCGAGCCCTGACAGTCATTTGTTGTGAAAAGAAATTTGATCCAGGCAGATTTTGATCGCGTGCTAACCAACCAGTGTAGTTCTCAGATCGTCATCTTTCCAGACCTCAGAGCATGAAAAGCCTGAAAATATGCTTGCGTTTATAACCCTGAATTGGCCTTCCATTGTTTGATATGTACTTACAGTTACCATAGACTGAGAAGCAATTTACCACACATTCAAAATTTTATATAAAACGCAAGTTCAAGCTTATATGTTTACTCCACTTTCTCGCTTCAATTCTGTCTGCATATGTGTATGGTATGCAGCGCTAAAACATATACTAGTAATATGAGGAAAAGAAACCTTTGATGCATAAAGGACCTGCTAACAGCTAGTAGATTTTTGTCTAAAAATTGAAAAAGGCTTCCCAGTTTAAGCACAAAACTAAGGCCGTTTTAGCTACAGCAGCGTTTTCATCGCATGTTCTCTGAACTTTGTTTACCAATTCACAGGTCAGGGAGGGATTTCAACAACTGATTGATTACTGTTACCAAAACCGATTAACGTTTAAGTACTTCAATGCACTTTAAAACTAAACATCTTAGAAAATGTTTTAGAAAAAGTCATTTTAAGCGACTGCGTGACTGACAAATCAACTGACTAAAACTACAGACCAGATTGATATTTAACTTAATTTTCGCAGCTTTGCTAAACGGTCGTGTATGCCGTTAGTGCTGTTATTTGTCACTTATTGGACAGACTGAAAATGTAATTTGATGGAGGGTTTGCCCGAGCGCTTGCCCGTCGGGCAAGTGACCCTGAAAAGTTACTTGCCCGACCTCAAAATCTACTTGTCCCGGACGACCGGATGGGACTTTTGTCGAGCCCTGAAAATTATCCTCCAATATACCAGCAGGCAAGAAAATTTTTTTTATTAAAAAAAAAACGGCCGATTCATTTGTACTGCTTCTGGCGCTCCAACGCAGTTATGGCCATGGCTTAGCGGACGTCCCCCCCAAGAAAAAATGGAAGTTGATTTTTCTCTTCTATTTGCTTACACTGATAAAATCTGACGATGGATATCAAATCGGACACAGTGTACCGTCTGACACCTGTCGTTCATGTTTTTTTACACCACTCAAATTCAGTCAACGAAGTTAAAAACTTCTAAGTCGGGCAAAACTTTGCGCTTTCAATTAGAAGGTCTTTACAAGAGAATTCTGATAGCAGAAATCTGCGTAACAGATATTGATCAGGTTATGAAGTTATGTACCATTTTGCTCTCTTTGGTTAACGGTAGACTGCAGTGTTGTTGCCGGCAGGACCTTGAGATTTTAGGAGGTAGTGTGATTTTTTTTATAAAACAACAATAATAACAACAACAACAACAACAACAACAATAATAATAATAATAACAATAATAATAATGATAATAATAATAACATATTATAACAATAGTGTTTTATGAAAGAGGATACATTTACAATGTCTTCTACAATGATGATGATGATGATGATGATGATGATGATGATGATGATGATGATGATGATGATGAAGATGGATGATGGTGACGACGACGATGATGATAAATCAACATTGCACAAGAGTGCTGTACGGCCCCCGAAATGATCCCCAAATCGACCCTTAGATGATCCAGATCCCGAAATGATCCCCGTTTTTTTTTTCAACGCTGACCCCGAAATGATACCTAGGTAATTATCGGAACTGAATAGCACACGGTACTTGAAACTGACAAAAATTCTATCCTTAGTTTATAATTCGAATTACACCGTTTTCCAAAAGTACTCGAAAAATGCCGTTCACGTTTTTCACATCTTTCTTGTCTCACTCATTTTTTCTTCACACTTGTTAATCATTCTTAACAAAATTTCAATCTACAATCAAATTCAAAAGCCGAGAAACGGATCGTGAGTTGTGTTCAATTACAAAATCAGCCTTGAGTCTTACTGTGCGGCGTGTCTTACTGTGACCACCCAAAAAACTTTTTCGAAAGTCATAATTAACCAATCATATATAGCGCGAGATTTTGGTTGATGGTCACACCGGCTCGAAAAGGAAAAAAGGCGAGGGTGTTGGCGAAGGCAAAGTAATAAGAGAATTTTGCCCAAGTGCAACAAGAAATTCCGGTGTCTCTGCAGGAGCTTAGGGCAGTGCACAGTACTACAGCGAGGGCTGTTCGCAATGAGTGGTTTACTTCCTAAAAGTTTCCACAAATTTTGCATGGTGGACTGGTAATGCTTTCAGTAAGTGTACCACTCTAAAGTTTATGTTAATTTCAACCTTAAAATTTGTAAGGGAAGACTTTTACATACTTACTTCCGTTTAAAATGCCATTTTGCTACTTGTATTCAAAACTTTTGCATCGTTTCTTTTGAAAAAAATCGTTGAAGATAGTAGTTGTGACCGATTGCTCGTAATTCATTATCTAGCGATGTTTACTGAGCGATATTCTAGTTTTATTTTGTCGATAACAACCAACCGCTAAGCGTTCAAAAGGTTTATATTCATTTCTTGTTAAAATTAAAATAGAAGTGGCTTTTTTACTTTTTTCTTTTATATTAATATTGTATTAGTTACAAATTAAGATATGTACTAAACCATATTTGATTTATACACTGATTGCCCGAGAGTACTGAAGTTTTATACTTGAGAAAAAACATCTAATATCTACAAAAGGGAAAGCGAAAAGTCCAAGTTACGAAATTTGCCTTCGACTTTATCTTTGTCACGGCTTTCTGCTGCGAACTCCGTCGGCACATCGCTTGAGTTTGCAGCATTTGGCAGCGGTCGGGGACGCCAAATGATAGCAGAGCTAGTGGCTTCTGGTTTTTTCTGTCCACAACCATGGCTTTTGCGGTGGTCTGAAGACATTTTCCCAGGAGCTCCGCTTTTAGCCTTGGCCAAATCTATATATTATGTTCAATACTAGAAACAAAATCAGGCACATGATTTCTGGATATTGATGCTCAATTGCAAAGAAAATAAAATAGCACAATATAAACCAAAATGCGATAATGTTAAATCTAACAAGTTTGATTTAGTCTCAAACGGTTAATATCACTGCAAACTATTTGTTATCATTGATCTGTACAACTGTTTTATCAACTTCAGAAACGTCTTCGTTTTCTCCATATCACTCATGATCCTGTGAAGTACTAAAACTAGTGAGGATTGAGCAGTAATTCTCTGCTTGGGTTTTCACCTTTTTTCAATCACGCTTTAGAAATTGTTACGGCTGATCGATTGCGCTGCATGATTTCAAGCATGATTCGCCGATGGTCATGAAATAATTTTAAACATTGTGAATAAAATTAGTTTACAGAAGAAATAATAACTTCATGAGATATTGACAATCGGCAAAGAATTTACAAATTTCCTTTATCGCTTTGCAATTATGAGAGAATCAAGACGGAAGAATCATAGCAGATGAATCATGCTTGAAAAACCTGGTTCTACACATAGCTGTGAAATCGGCTTTAACTATAAGGTCTAAAATTAATTAGTGCTCCCTTTTGAAAAATATCTATTGTAAAGTCTTGGAAAAATTTCGTGTTTAAGAGAGGTTCCTAACATACATCACAAAAAATAAAAACCCTTGACGCACTGTTTCTTACTTCCATCAGTATCTTGGTGCATGATTGGATACTCCAACTGAAACACTTTTTGATGATATATTACTTAAATCTTTGGACTCAATTTACTCAATGCTTGAAGTTGTTCAGAACAAATTTTGTGCCCAAGTTAAAATTCTAGCTCAGTGTGTGCGCTGCGTAATTCAAGATCCAGATTTGACCATTTAATGACTTCAGTTGCAAATCGCCTGGCAGTTTGCATGTATCTTTCATGATGCAGGTCACGTCATCGGTGACGACCCTTTTCCTATACGAACTAGTTTAAAAAAAAAACGTAAATTAAGATAACAGATGGACGACCTTGGACAATCTAATCCAACTAATCTTAATTTTCTGTCTAGTCGGCGGAGACCTAAAAGCAAGATGAAGCTTAAGCTGTACAGCTGATGTCGCCTTTGAGGTCATCAAAGTTTATGTGACCCCATCCTCCAGAGCTGATATCAACTAGTTTAACACTTGCACTTTGACCAAGAAATTCCTGGACGTCCCAAGTCTTACGAGTCATCGTCTCAGTGCAGGCACCAGTGGCGGTTCTCACAACCTAAAATGGGTCAGCAAAAAATATTTGCTTAAGAACTGACATCAAGTTTTGTTCCAACTTTATACCCGATCCACCATGCACATGGCGTCACACTCATCACTCAAGAGTAGCTTAAGGTGCTTGAAATGCCTATTGTGAACTCACCTAGAATAAGCACATTGATAAAATGTAGCTATAATAGCATGTTGATAAGGAAACAGGACACATTATGCTTCGAACAAAATTTCAAACGAATTGAACTGCTTTTATTTGGCTTTTTAGCAACTATATGCTCCCAAAAGGGCTTTTCAACATATAATGACATTAATTAATATTGAAATATTATGGAAGAAACTGGCTCCACCCAGCTTGTAAAGACCGTTACATGGATGGTTTTCCATTTCTCCATTTTTCCATTTAATGACATGATCGGGGAGACGGTCGTTGTCAGTTCAACATTCCCACTAGTTTTAAATTTGTCAGTTAATAATAGGAAGAAAACATCGGCGTAAAAATTAACACCTTATAGAATGTATACTTTTAGATATCTATCCAATTTTGATAGTCTCGGATAGGGGGAAGGCTTCTGCAAAAAAGATTAGTGTATTTATGCGAGAAAGGTAAATGAGGCCTAACATCTTACTTGATTTCCGATTATCAAATCTGCACGAACAACATTAACGTCACATCCTCCGCCAATCAGAAACGTAATTTGTGCGCCTATGATTTTGAAGGACGGGAGAGTAAGCGTTCCTTGAGGACCATCTCCCTGCGTTGCTCCTGCCGGTGTTGCTTCTGAGGGTCGATCTTCCATTCCTCCAATCCACCATTCTCCCTGCTGGTTTGCGGGTTGACCTCTTCCGCGAGCTGTTGGGTTGTCACCGAATGTTGGTTGGTTATCAAACGCTGTACCAGTCTTCAGCCAGCCATCTATTCCGTCTTCAAAGTCAAACTTGCAAGCTTTGAAGAAAAAATTAGTAGACATTGGTGAACATATAGCTTTCATGTGTTGTAGATGTGTAATTAGTCAATGGACGTTTGTTGTTAGGTGTAAGTGTTGGCTCTGTCTTGTCTTGTCCTTTCGAAGCAGCCGACTGAAAGAAGCTTTGCATATGTAGGGTGTCAGTATTTCCTAGCTTTGGAGAACAATGTTGCTTTATACGCTTATGGAGAAAACAGTGGAGACTGTTTGATAGCCATTTCCATCGATACTTTCTCGGTTTATTTCAGCCGATGGCTAGCAGCCTTACTTTTTAACTAAATTTCTTATTTCGACACTTTGAAATCATTAATTTGGTTCTCCAGTGCGTGCATTTTAAAAACAACAAGCAAATGGCGCACTGAACAGCTAATCAAACAGCAGTATTACATGTTACAAAACGACGTTTTGCCGGATAAACAAACCCAAGCTAAAAGGTTTGTGAAAACCACGCTGTTTATACTGGTTTTTAACCTCAGGTTTTTAACTTGAGCCGGTCTGTTTTCTGGCATTTGACAGTTGGCATTGAAATGGCTTAAATGCGCTGTTTGGATGAGGTATTTACAGTCAAGTGGAAACAGAACTCCTTAATTTATTTGTTTTCTCTTAATTTTTGCAGTTCAAGAAAAATTCATTACCTGGAAGCAGACGATGTTTTGGTGTTCAATAGCCTATACTTGACGTATCGCATTATTAATTACATCAAAACGTTTCCCATTTTGTTTGGTTTCTTTGTTTTTTTTTTCGCATGATTTCATTCATATGTACAGGCAAGGACTAGAATTTTCTAAAAACAATGAAAACTGTAAATCGTCATGGAAACCAAACAAATTGCAACATCAATGCCTTATGCTGTTAATTAAGTAAACTGTATTTGTTTCTTTACCTTCGCAGTGAGATCCATAAAATCCCAGCTGGTATGAATTCATTTGAAAGTCGGGAACGCAGGTCCCGTTGTTAAGGCAAGGACTGTCTTGGCACGGAGACTGTAAAATAGGAATTAAAGGTGTACAGAGTGTTACTTCGAGCCTTTACTCGTAGAATTAAATGACGCTTCCTTTACCCTTTTATTTAGTTGTATCTTTTATCACAACTTCAGAATTTAACTTTGGAACAACACTACAATAATGTGAGCACACAGTGTTCACATAAAGGGTTAAAGTTTTAAGTGAACCCAGTGAGAATCTTCAATCGGAATTCATCAATGATAATCAACCTAGGAGTAAGTAAATGGTTAAACTTGAAGCTAACTTTTTTTTTTAGTTTTATGGCAAACTCACCCATGACGGGCTGTAATGATGGAAGGAAGCGTTTTCTTGCAGCTTGTTTTTTGCTCCGTACTTGTCGGCGTCCAGCAACTCACATAGATACAGATCATTAGGGTCTGGATACACCGCAACGTTAAACGAAATACAATGTGGCCCTGTTATGCACTTGAATGGGCACTCCAATTCTTCTTTTAGTAGCAAGGAGTTGTTCACTGTCACTGATAAGTGTTGGAAAAAATCCACCTTGAAATTTCCGAAGTTAAATCTTTGATCTGAATTTCGGTTAAGAGAGCTTTGCTGCACAGCCACTACAGTTTGAAGCGAATGAAGAAAACCCGAGATAATTAAGAAGACACTACAAGTCATCTTAGTTAGGGACAGAGAACGCAAAGGACTGTCTTTGGTTCTTTAAAACCAACCGTGATACTTCGAATACTGGCAATTGATTGAGAAGACGAGGACTTAAACTTATTTATTATGTATGAGTAAATTGTGAATTTTAAACAGCCAATAGGAAAAATGTTTTAAAGATACACAGAGTCTGAAGGTAATATTTTATTTTAACGTGCAGAATGAATCGATAACACGTATTTGGCATTTCGTTGGTGCCGTAATATTTCTCAGATAGCTGAATTTTGTTCATTGCAACACTGACAGATGAAAGTTGTTGACCGGTTCACCGGTTTGTTTTATAGATACGTTTGGAATTTTAAGTAAATTTATGTGTATTTTTAATGAGGCGTTTCCCTTTATTTTGTGATGAACATGTCACTTCATCATTTGTAAAATACAATCTAAGAAATAAACTTGTGTTCTTATGTATTGTGATATGCTGTGTGATGAGCGGTTAAGCTGTGTTCTGTGATGATCTGGTTAATCATTTTTGTCCAAATCTGTTTACCGTCGAACTTCCCTTGACGATCACTTGCCCAGAACAGCTGTTTTCCCGTCCCGACTTCCAATGCATTCAAACTCCTCTTGTTGAGCCCTCCACACTACGATCACAACTCTTTATAAGCAACAGTCAAAAAATTCCGGGTGTGTCAAATAATTAAAATTTATTTACATAAAAGGTCCTAATTTCAATTAAGTTCACCGTTTGAGACCCAACACACTCGAATTTAGGTAAATATCCATGTATTCATAATAAGTCTCTCTTCTTCATTTTTAAGAGGACTACGTTGCGTTGTCGATAAAAAATAAACTTGCATGTGCTCAATTTAATTTTATGCTGTGTTTCAAAATGCCGAATTCTGTTTTTTTTTTATTTCTTAGGTTATGCAAGACTATTTCATTTCCCTAATAAAATTTCCAATTTCTATTTTGGTGTGCATAGGTTAAAGGAGAATTAGCATGAGCTGCACATGTTCCCCCTGACCGTCAAACTTGATTACATGCAAACTTGATTACATGCAAAAATATCCCAATATATTCACTTACCGATGCTTTAATTATGGCGACAAAACTAATCCGTGACCAAGGGTGACCAACTCGCCCATGCGCAGCTCATGATACTTCCGCTTTAAGAAGTTTCTTGACGGTGCCGCACAACGTGTCTCGCAACGCAGCCTCATCTGCTATGTTGCCTTATTGTGATTATTATAAATAAATAACTATATAAAAAAATGTCATTAAAGATGTGTTTATTGTTCATATGTGTTTGTTGTGGTGTAAAATAGGAAAGATGAGCGTTTATTCGTTTGTCTCTTTGAGTTGTTGATCGCGACGTTTCGACTGCAATACTGCTAGTCTTCATCAGGCGATGAGGTCGATGGTTTGCTTGTCGCTATTTGTAGATTGTTGGTTCGCTGCTATTGGTGCATTTCGATCCTCATTATTATCCCGACTATTAGATGTTGTTCCCAGCCACACCAACAAAACCATCCGTTATCTCTGAAGAAAAGAAACATTTATCATCGGAACTTGTTTCAAACAGATATCCTTCTTCATTTATACAAAAGCTGACAAAGTCAACAAGACCAACAGCCAACAAAGAACATACGCAGGAATTTAAATCTACTGCGGTTATACCCTACATAAAAGGTGTATCAGAGTCTCTTCGCTGCTGCCTACAACAACAAGGCGTACGCACCGTCTTCAAATCAGACACAACTCTTAGGACTCACTTAGTGCGACCGAAAGACGCCCTTGAACCAACTAAACAAGGCGGTGTCGTCCATAAGATTCCATGTGAGTGCGGCAAAGTATACATCGGGGAAACAGGAAGAGCGATGCAAGATAGGATTAAAGAACACGACAGAGATATACAGCTTGCTCGTACACAATCCTCCACGGTTTCCGAGCACGCTCACGAAACATTGCATCTTCCTATTTGGAAAGAAGTTAATTTTATTGATCGTGACCCTCACTGGTACACGCGTAGGAACAAAGAAGCTATTCATATAAGACTTCATCCTTATAACATCAATAGAGATATAGTGGAATCGAAATTCCTGAAGCTTGGATACCCACGATAAAGAAGCACAACAGCCGATCAACCACAAAGCAGACCTGTGAGGGAAAAACATCTAATAGTCGGAATAATAATGAGGATCGAAATGCACCAACAGCAGCGAACCAACATGCTACAAATAGCGACACGTAAGCAATCGTCCTCATCGCCTGATGAACACTAGCAGTATTGCAGTCGAAACGTCGCGATCAACAATTCAAAGCGATTCCATTGCGAGACAAACAAATAAACGTTCATCTTTTCTAAGTAAACAAATCAACAATAAAACCACACAAACTTTTCCTTGAAAGGACAAGTGTTGAATCGTTTGCGCGCACGTTTCAAGGTACCAGGTTGATCGACAGTTTCACTGAGAGGGGAAACCCTTTACTACAGATCTAGCGTTGTTGCTAAGGAATTTTTGTGAATGGTATTTTGTCATGGACCATTTTTCTGCGTTTTGTACACTCAGACATATAGTTTGGTGGAATGTGTGAAGATGAAGATATAAATTTTAAAAATCGACATTGCGCGTGCGTAGCTAGTACCAGTCTTCTAGCACGCATTAAAAAGAAAAATCCTGGGAGATTCTATTTTTTCGCGAATCATAGATAATCCAGCCGTCTTTACAACCTGACGTAAGTAATTACTGTTATTACCAAGAATTGAAAAATTACGGTACAAACTATACGAACTTATGACGTCATATCTTCTATAAAAATGCGAATTTCGGAAAAAATCGAAACGTCACGTTTACATCTTGATGATCGTTTAATATTGGCACTGTTCTTGATAACTAAAACTGTGTTCCCTTTAAGTTTTAGGCTTCTTTTCTGTTCAAGTCACGTGACCTGCCAAATATGGTTGTGACTTGCTATTCTTGAAAACCTTTTCCAGGGAACAAATTTGGCCAAACAGCTTACCGTGGAAGTTAGGGTTTCCAAGATGTGGTGATTAGGAGCTTCCCATAGCAACAATACGGTTGGTAAGCGTCTTCCCCCTTAAGCACACCTCTAAAAAGAAAATTCCCTATGTTTTTGTCGCTTTACAACGAAATCAGTGATGAACACTGATTATTATTATTATTATTATTATTATTATTATTATGATTATCATTAATTTCCAACGTTTCCGCGACTTCATGACACCATTATCAAGGGATGATTTTAATGAAAACAGTGCGAGTTAAAAAGAGTTCAGGTCAGATAAATTTACATAAAGGGAGTTAAACTAGACAAAAACTTTTGCACGGATGGAATCTGATTGTACATTGACTGGAAGCACGGTCTTAATTGCTTGATGTATACCATTTCGTTAATTAAACAATCAAATTTGTTCCTGCACTTTTTTAGCACTTTAAAGCGACCGAGGAGGTCATCAGGGACTGCGCCCGCGTGTTCTTTGTCGTAGTGCTTGCGCACCGATGATGACGTGTTCTTATGCCCATCCACGCGTACATGCAGATGTCCACAGGTGTAGCCAACATAACTACCTGTATCACACAGGTCACATTGAAACTGGTAAACTACGCACTGTTGGTTAACAAGCTGTGGTTTGGTCTCGCATGCTTGGAACTCCTGGGCAATTTTCCGACTGATAAACGCGGGTTGGATTGTTGTCTGCAGCTTGACACTAAGGTCTTTCAACTGGGTCTTAACAATGTTAGCCGAGTCTTGGTCCTTGAAGGGTATGACTACCTGGGTCACGTTTTCCGCCATCTCTGTGGACGCCTGCGGGGACTGCTGGTCAGCGACCCTTGAGTTGACAAAGGTGTTAATAGTGGGGTTGATAAGGTGTTGAGGGTACTTAAGACGTGAGAGCACGGACTTCAAACGCTCGCACTCCTCAGAAAAATAGGCCCATGATGAGGACAATCAGA
Source organism: Siderastrea siderea (assembly GCA_964030785.1). NCBI lineage: Eukaryota > Metazoa > Cnidaria > Anthozoa > Scleractinia > Rhizangiidae > Siderastrea > Siderastrea siderea. Next base: position 74,116,931 of record OZ034969.1, read on the forward strand.
TTCCATCCGTGCAAAAGTTTTTGTCTAGTTTATCTCCCTTTATGTAAATTTATCTGACCTGAACTTTTTTTAACTCGCACTGTATTCATTAAAATCATTCCTTGATAATGGCGTCATGAAGTTGCCGAAACGTTGGAACTTAATCTCGTTAGGTTTTACTTTTCGTGTATCTCCAAATCATTATTAATTATTATTATTATTATTATTATTATTATTATTATTATTATTTGCAGTATTCCTTCTTACAGTATTACAACGTCTAGAGATAAAATTTAAAAACAAAGTACTTCTGTTATATTGTTCAATGTTCTGGCTTAAGGTGATTCCATTCAATTGCATTACGCATCCTTTCTGCGCATTATTTTTTGTGTGATTAGCGCACGCACGAGCGCGCGCACCTTCGGAACTTGATAGGTTTTCTATGAAAGCGGAGCTGTTTAGAGAAATAAATGGTCGTTTTCTCCTAAACGAGCTCGGTGACCCCCATTTTTTAACATATAAATTCAAATGACACACGGTCGACAACAATATATCGCGATTTTAAGAAAAGTTAAAAATTCTGCTTTGAGATATTTTTATTTAAATGCCAAAAAGAACACATCTTTAGGTACAGCAGGGTATGTACGCACGCGGCAGATTCCTTAATTTTTTTCATATCTTTAATTCCTGTTCAACTAAAGTAGTGTACAATGCAAGATAAATGTCTATTTTGCTGAACTGCTTCGATCTTTCAATCAAGCAATGACTTTTTAAAGCAATTATAGTACACATTTCTGATTACTAGGGTTTCTCAGGGAAACCTTGCGGGTCGTATAGTTTCTATTAATGGCTATCCATTTTGTGGAAAAACAAGCACGGTGACCCCTATTTTTTATTGCACTTTTGAAATGTTCTAAACATAATTACCAATTGGACCAAGTTTTAGAAAATTTTAAATATTCCTTCTATTTCGATGGAATCACCTTAAGTGCTTAAATGTAATAATTATGTTTAAAAAAATACTAAATAGCGTCAGCTGTGCCTTTCAGAAAAAATAATCCAGTTATTGGACGGGACTTATACTGATTTTTGCATCTTCAGTAATACATTCTGTCCTTTATCTCAAAGTAACTGTCGCATTGATGTATCAAGCTCTTCGCACCAGCCTCCCTGCACATTCATTATGATGTTTTCAACTTTGTAACCTGGGTATTGTCCCAACGCAGGGGCCTGCACTTAAGAGTCTTCTCATGGTTATTATTATTATTATTATTATTATTATTATTATTATTATTATTGAAGTTCACGCATGGTTTAGCTCCTTTGTTAGGATTTTACGTGATCGAGGACAAGGGAGATAGCATAGGGGGCTAAAATATTGCTATTGTTCATTCATACTTTTTGCCCGCATACTTTTTGCTGCTTAAACTAGGTTGAACTGGGGTTGTTACAAAAATATTCTAATTTGAATCCAAACTTAGATTATTGAATCAGGGATACAGAGTTGAGAGTTGAAAAATGGAGACGGCTGTATTTTTATTACGTATCGGAAAACGAAGCATAGGAGGTACTCGCAACAAGAAATACAATTACTGAGTTGATAGCTATTGTTGTTGATAGCGAATTATTTAGTGAATTATTTAGTTGTTACACATTCATAATTAAGCGTCATTCTGCTCTGAAGGTCCCATTAGCTGATTGCTGTTTAGCATAAACATAGCGTTCAAATGACAAAATTTCAATGCCCATTTTCGCGGTTTTGGTCCATCATTCTGATGTTTTTAAAGCCGGAGAATTTTGTACTGTTTAAATACCATAAATTGCTGTAAAATCTAAGAAGTTCCTCTTAATGCCGGCCACCAGTAAACGCGTACGAGCATGTATGTATTAAATTTTTCAGTTTTAACGAAAATTTCTTATTGACAAGGCAAAATGTTTACTGCCAAACATGAAGCCTAAGTCAGACTACTGGCAAAAAAAAAAACATCAAAAAAAAAAAGCCCGTCATTTTCGTAAAAGTTTTCTATTAGCGCTTTTCTTGTCTCATTGCCATTTTCAGAAATTGTTTGTAATCAAATTCAATTTCCAGCATTTCATAAATAAACATTTCACTCCTGTTTAATTATCATGCTGTTTTAACTCCTAGTATTTTCGACTAAAATACCGATTTCCATACCAGTTTTATCAATTTCAAACCTTAACCAAAACAATGGCTATGCGTACTTCCATATTTATCGCGCTTTTTCACATGTGCAGAGCAGTTGAAGCTTTGCAAGAAGGCTCTCTCGATAGAAATTATAGAAGCGGTATTGGCCATGGAAATTTCATACCGGATCTCTTTCAATACCTATCGACAACGGTAATCACCTCCTTCTCGGTCAAGGACGTGTCAGAGTGTCCATTCGAATGTATCGACGAGGCGTCGTGTTTTTCGTTCAATATAGCGGTGCATCCAGACTCACAAGGTCTTTATTTGTGCGAGTTACTAGCAGGAGACAGATACAGAGCAAGAAACCAACTGCAAGCGAATGACTCCTTTCATCATTACAGTCCATGGGTGAGTTAAGTAACAGAACTAAGAACTTCATACTCCAGGCGTTAAAATACTTTATATTGGTTCGAAATTTGTGATTTTCATCCCATATTAGACAGCTAAGAGGCGTAAGCAACAAATACCCATTTTTTTGTATGGCCTTTAGAATATTTGAAGCTGCGTGAAATCATACAACTTGTCAGGCAATCACCTGCATGTGTAATCGTACCAAACACATTCAATTAAGTTCAGGATGAACTCGATCGGTGTTGCGAAACATAATTTATTTCTATCTTACATTTGCCTCTTCTCAGGATTGATACTTGTAGCTCTACAAAAGTGAAGGGATCTAAAAGGACGAATATTCAAACTAATCCAGTCTAGAACTACCGCAATATAAACGGTCGTTTGTTGTCATGTAAGTTGCAAGTCGCTTTTTTCGGTTTGCAGGCTGATCAGTTTTGCGTGAAAAATAAATGTTGATTATAAATACCTAGTAATCAACCGTTAACGGTCGTCGCAAGAATTGCTATTCAAGGACATTATCAACAACTCCACTTATACGGCACAACATCGAAAAGTATAGATTGCGGAAGTTATGTCCAAGTTTTGCACAGCACGGTACGTATCCGATGTGGCGTGAAGTGGATTGTCTTGATACACATGCTGTAACGACTTCCCAAACCGAAGGCAAAGGCGATACCAAGGATGGTGTTAGGTTGCTTAAAGCAACTCGAAACAGTTTTGTTTGATGCGCGAAGGCTGGTTTCTACTACTACTAGATTTTTTGTGTTGGTCTTGCAGACAAATGTTTTGCAGCTATATGAAGGCAGGGCTCACTTTTTGTACCGTTATTTATTGTTCTGTAGTTAATTATTTAGTTCTGTAGTAAATAGGTGTGTTTAGCAAGTGCAACTGGTCAGCGTGGCATGTAACATTGCATACGTGTATATGCCATATGTAATTTTTGCGTGGGTCAGTTTTTATCTAGCTTAGATGGTTTCATGATGTCTTTCGAGAACGTTTATTAAATTTATAGCGTTACAAGGTGTCAGGAGTGGGATGCAGCCCTGCCGAGTAGAAAATCCGCAGACAAGAAGACCTCTTTCAAGGAATTTGCATGACATGTCATGAATAATTCACAGAGTTTGTTTACTCTTGAGGACTTTGTCTTGCGACTGAAATAAGGACTTTGTCGCCGTGAATCTCAATGACTGTACATATTATACACATATATTATATTTTTGTTTTGTTTTGTTGTCAAGGGAAGATGGGTCGATTTCCACTTTTGTTGTCAAGGGTGCAACAGCGTTGCTATTGCAAAATCGATAACGATTTGCCAACGCCGGAGGACCCGAACAGATTTTACCTAAACCGTGGCTCACAAAATTTGTCCAAGAAATCAGTACATATAATGTATGTTAAATAAAAGAATTGTTGTGTTTTTTTGGCTTTTCGTGGTAGCTGCATGCGTGATAAACAAATGGAAGGAAAATCACGTTCTGTTAAGATAAATCCTTTTGTAGATTTGTCATTTTAACAAACTCTAGGGAAAGGATATTCGTCGATTGTTTCACTGGAGTTTCAAACCACATGTACCTGACCAATTGAAGTGTCCTGATTGGTTTGTGAACTCGTGAATTGTTAGAGAGTTTGGCCGTTCTGCCAAGAAATCGAAGTCGTTGCGACAATTTTTCTAAGGCAGAAAAAAATATTTCTGCTTGAGTTGGTTAAGGAAGATCGCTTTTTGAGGACAAAGGCCACGACAACGGGAAGCTGGTATTTCAATATTCAACCTTGCCGAAACGTGGTTTGGAGAAACTGAAAGGATTCTAGCTAAAAGTCACAGACAAAACTGAAAAGGAGCACGATGCAACACACCCCACCCCCCTCCAGACAAGCCATGAGAAAAACAGGTGGTGAAGGACAACCTCCATCACCTTCTAAGATTTCTAGCCTTTTTTAAATTTGGAATTCGTTTTTATGTATCTTTTTTAATTCATGATTAATCCTTTTACAATATCAATGGGGGAGCCATTGGTTTTGCTTCTAAAATGCAATGTTGTTAGATATTCCGGGTGTTCAGAGGATGGGTTCCTTGTTCCTTGTTACGGACACTTTCTGATTAGCGGCAAATGAAGTGTTGAGCCTAGAGTTCTCAGTTAAAGGTTGCATATGTTTAATGGGAACCGTTTTAAAGGTTTGTTTTAATACCTGGGTTTCTTCTATTTTGCGCATATGGTGTGGAAAACATAGTTGTTGTCATTGTGTCTAAGAAAGAAATTAATCTAAATTAGTACGAGACGATCGTCGATCTCTCGTTAAACTAAGTATGTGGCGCTTAACTAGGTGTGAGTGTGATCCTTGTAGCTCCCTGTGGCTGATAGAAAAACGTCTAAAAATGGAAGATGAATTTTCGCAGACGGTGAATAACAAAAACAAACGCATCGAATTTGTTTAGCGTGAGTGCACGGAGATTTAACTGAACTTGAAAGAAGCGTAGGGCATGCTGGAGAGCACTGAAACTTTGGATTCAATGACGCGAATTCCAAGTTAACTTTTAAATTGTACGTTTACTTAAATCGTTTTAAAGCTATCTTTGTTGTCAATTTTTTAACATTTTTTTTTTCATTTTTACACAGACACCCTGCTACGGTGATCCCTGTCTGAACTTCGGAGACTGTATTCCTGACTTTCAGATGAATTCCTACCACTGCGTTTGTAAGCCGGGATTTAATGAGACTCACTGTGGAGGTAAAAGGATGAATTACTACACCTCTAGAGTCCCATTACTAGATAGTAGTTTTAATTTTGTTCTATAAATGGGCAAACGGATCGATATGTTAGAAGGGTTATTTATTAGCTAAAACATAAGCTATGGGAAACATGGATTTTGAGTTCTCACCGAACGATATTTCAAGCAAACAGCGATGAAATATGTCGTCGATTTAATTAAACTATCACCTTACCGTCAGTTTGGTGTCCCGGGTCTTTGATTTCTGCATCATCTTCTGCAAATATCCCTGTTTCTCCCTGATTCTTCGGTGAGTTCGATATGCTTACTTGTACCGCCCACCATTTTGAAAACCCACTCATTCCCAGTTCTTTTCATTCCCAGTTCTACGCAGCCAACTAGAAAACCTCCTAAAGCCGCCCTAAAGCCCCTGGGTAAGAAGCACGTGGGCCGTTGCTAGGAGATTTGTGCCTTTGGCCAATCGTAGGGCCGAAAAGACAATCGCTATTGTTTTTCAAATTCGCCTTCAGCTGGTAAGAGCAAGAAGCTCATTCCAGTCCCCCGACAGAACCTAATTTGAATTGTAACTTTTAATCCGTTGCACGATGACCTTCCATATATGGAAGTCCGTCGCGCAATGTTCTTACGAGCTCGTAACCGTAACCTGGAAAAGATAGCCTACCCAGGGGCCTTAGGGCGGCTTTAGGAGGTTCTTTAGTTGGCTGCGTAGAACTGGGAATGGGACAGCAGAACAGACGGTAAGGTGATAGTTTTATTGAATAGTCGACATACTTCATCGCTGTTTGCTTAAAACAACGTTCGGTGAGAACTCAAAATCCATGTTTCCTATAGCTCATGGTTAAAAGTTCGTTCCTTCCTTCGTTCGTTCATTCGTTCATTCGTTCGTTCGTTCATTCATTCATTCATTCATTCGTTCGTTCGCTCATTCGTTCGTTCGTTTGTTCGTTTATTCATTCATACATTCATTAATTTTATTCATTCATTAGTAAAACAGGTGCTAATGTTGCTACTCTAAGTAATTATGATAAAAAATTATATATTAACAGAATTTAGGGAATAAAAATTCTTGTAAACTTGTTGGGAAGTATATTCATTTAATGTTTCAGAAAAGAAAATAAATAATTAATGCGAATGTAATCAAATAATTTAAATTAAGTCATTTAGCATTAATTGTTTCATTATATTAGGTAATGTTTATTATTGATTGTAAGTAGACCTATGCCTCCCTTTAGAGATGTAAGGCACAGTAATGATATACAGTTACTGTCAGTGTTACTTTTACTGTTACTGTTACTGTTATTCACTCATTGTTCACTTTCTGGTCGAAGCTTGTAAGTTCGACTTTGAGGACGGAATAGATGGCTGGAAGAGGACTGGTACAGCGTTCGACAACCAGCCTACCTATGGGGACAACCCATCAGCTCGTAACAGAGAGTCGGCCCAACAGCAGGGAGACTGGTGGATTGGAGGATACGAAAACAGACCCTCCAAGGATAAACCTGCAGGAAGAGTACAGGGAGATGGCCCCCAGGGAACTCTTACCTCTCCGCCGTTTAACATACGGGGAAAAAATATCTCATTCTTGATTGGAGGAGGCTGTGCCTTAAATGTTGTTCGTGCAGAGTTACTTGTCGACAACCAGGTAATCGTGCAGTATGTGTCAGGCGGCACACTAAACATGAACGAGCGATGAACGAGCGAGCGAGAGAGAGAATGAGAGAGTGATTACCTTGACTGTCTTTTGCCGTCAAGGGACCACTTTATCAATAAGAAGCAAATTGGAGCTGTATTTTTGTGTAGATATGGCTCAGAAGTCAACTTAATAAGCCAAATTTTATTAAACAAGGCTGATGAGAAAGCTATAGTAAGAAGTAGCGTCTCTGATCTCGCTCATAATATATATCGAAAGCTCCTTCTGGCTAGCCCAAATATTAGGCTAGGTTCCTGGGCTGTCTAATCAGCTTGACTTTTTTAAGTTTGTTTTTTAAACCGGTGATTTTAACAAGCTCATCCCTTTCACATATCGAAACCATAGCAACTGATTCCTACCAAACTTTGCCTAAGCGTCTAAGGGATCAGCCTGCAGCTACTGAAAACAGTGCGCCCTTGCGCAGTTTGTGTGTTCCTGAGATAGCAGGAGTCTCAGTTAAAAAATTGATGTGATTTGATTATCCCACATCTCTTCTGAGGTCTTAGACTTTAACCTGTGTGCTCTTATTTGCTTCCAGACTTAGTTTCGTACGCATGCATACCAGTAATCATTATCTGTGAGGGTCTTACCTATTAGAATTTGTTGAAAGCCAGTTTATTTTTGGGCACCTTCGCATGCCTGCGTAAAGATTTCTTAGTTGGGAAAACAGGTTATTAAAAAGAAAAATTATTCTTGAACATCAACAAAATAAAAGGAAAGTTCTTCAGGGCCTTCGGAACTTATTGACAAAGGGACTTGGATAAGTTCCAAAAGCTCTGAAGAACTTTCCGTTTTCTTTTTTTGTTGCTGTTGAGGAATCATTTTTCTTTTTAATAACGATTAATTAAACGAACTCTTTCTTCTGTCATTTGTCAGGTAGTCAGAAATCTGTAGTTCTTATTTTCTACTGTGAAAATCGACGAAAAGCTGACAAAATTCCTACCACAGCATCAGTTTCTATATTATTAAACTTAAGTTTTGTTAGTTGCTCAAAGTTTTATTAGGTTTTTGACCTATGTTATCGTTGTCACCTCAGAAAATCTGTTTATTCTCGTTTTTAGATTGTCAGAAAGGCGACCAGCGATTCTTGTTATGAGACGATGTCTCGTAAGGTCTGGGATGTCCAAGAGTTTATTGGTCATAATGCACGTTTCAGGCTTGTAGACTTCAGCTCCAGCGGGTGGGGTCACATCAACTTTGATGACCTTCGAGGCGACCTCAAATGCGCCGGACAAAAGTAGTTCACAATTGGAAACGGCATTGAAAGAGAACGAAACAGGGTGTCGGAAACAAAAAAGCTTATTGTACGCCTATTGTTATCGAAAAACCCATCTTTGCATTTTTACTGTATTGTATTTGTAATTATGAACGTGTTGTTGTCGATTTCTATAGCAATACATGATTTGTAAGAGTATGACTTGCTGTGAAGTTATACGCTGGCATCGACTCATTTCTATGTATCCTAGTCATACCCGGGAATCATATTCGGATATATACCATAACCTGGTGGTCAACCGGTGATAAAACGCGTTGTATGCAGCATATCCGAAGTTAAAAAAATGTTATTTTCAGTATGTGATGGATTTGTAATCATCATCATCATTATCATCATCGTCATCATCATCATGACGACGACGACGAGGACAATGCTGATGATGACGATAATAAGATGGAATTTGAAGTTAAATGTCCGAGAACCAACACCACGGAGTTTTAATATAAATTCTGCCAATCCCTATCAGCAGTTGCTTTGCTTTTGCTTTAATTTATATGAGAACACGCTTTAGGACTTTAATGTTCTATTATAGTATATAAAGACGGGCTGACCTAACCCTTACCCTAATCCAATGCCCAGTACAAAAAAAAGAAAAAATTGTGCTTTAGAAGACAAGGTTACAAAACAATGCTCACTGTAAAGAAAGATGCAACTGGCTGTAATTAAAGGTGAAAAGAAACACGATGTTTGTCAATTACGTCCTTCAGTCAGTCGATATTTTCCTCTACCTGATAGGCACCTTCCGGAAAGGAAATTGCTTTTTTGCCAAAAGCAAAACAAAAAAGATATAAGCTAATTTATCATCCGGGAAAAGCAGAAAAAAGGAATTTGAAATAAGGAATTTGGAAGTTTTCTTCAGTTTTAAAAATGCAATTACACTCTATTTCATGTAATATCCCAGTATGGAATTAGCGCCCTCTATTAACCACCTCTTTTGAACAAATTGTTACTTTCCACAATTTAGCTCAGCAATGTGCAACTAGCTCGAAACTTGCTTTTATTTAATATAAAACATCATAAATAAATTAGGGCTACATGGAAATACAAATCCTTCCACTGGAAAACGACTTAATGCTTTATTTTATTCTGAAGAAAATTAAATATGCTCTTTTCAACCGAACACCCAAGAGTTTAGAGGTCCTTTTCTTTCTTCCTTTGATCTTTTAAGGGATACAAATAAGCATTGACACGCCTTGACAAGTTCCCGGGAGGTTAGAATTTTAGGGGAAACCTCAGGAGACCTTCAACAGTGTTGAGGTATTATCTTAACTGAGACCTTCACCAGTGTATTTTGGGAGACCTTCACCACCGTGGTGACCCTCAACAGACCTTCACCACTGTTCACCAGGAGATCTTCACCAGTGATAGGCAGAAACGTTATATTGTTACGATTTTTAATTCGCAATTCTTCGGAATGCTTTTAGAGTTCGGATAGAGTTCGTTTACTTTCTCCCCCCCCGCCCCCCCTTGTTTAGCAAAATTCTGAAATCTGAAATCTAAATTCCGTATTCCGTAGTCCGTTATTCCAGCTCTTCGAACCTATCTTATCGCCAACAAAGGAGGTCGTTAAAGTAAAGTCAAACAAAAAAAAAAAAAAGGAAAGGGCAGTTTGGACATTGTATCGCTAAATTACTGTAACAACTTCATTTGATTTCACACCTACTAACGAAAACAAAAGGGACGCTTTGTCATATTACAGACACGAATGCTGAAGGACACAGTTACCCTACTTACAAGGTTTACATTTTTTATTATTTTTGTTTGGATCTGATTCATGCTTGAGGCAAAAAACATCACGCAATTAATGCAGTTAACGTAGGTGGTGATAAACGCTTTTAAGGCAAATTGTGGGCAGGAAGATTTAGGAAGACACATATGAAGATCAGATGGCAATCTAAAAACTGTTTTTTTACGTAGAAAAATTCTAAAATAGTTAAAGGCCAGATGCAAAATTAAAACAAAAGTCATATAGATAGCAATTTATGCATAAAGGTCAAAATTGAAGATGTTATTAAGGATGTTTACGACTACATGGCGCTGCTCTATGAAAATGACTTATATTTCCATACCAAGCCAACGGGCATTAGCTTTGTTTTGGTTACATGTTCTCTTTGATAGCAGTGTGTTCATTGTTTTGTCAATTTTGTTTTTTTTAAATTTTGTTTCTGAAACCTGGTCGCCATTTTAAACCAAAATACGAGGATCGACGAAAATTTCTTTTTACGCACTTTTTACCTTACAATAAAAATAAGCAAATGTAGAGTCGTGGGTATTTACGATATATCCTTGACAAAATGTAACCCGGCAGGTGTCTCTAAAGAAAACAATAATGATACAAAAAGATGCGTTAGTAGATAAATCAGCTTAAATGCTTGTAAGCCGGTGGCGCATTCGAACTTAACTATACTGTTACTCTCGTGCTTTAAATTATGCTCTGGTTACCTTTGCTCACAGTTGTGTTCCTGATCCATCGAGTGTTTGCTGCAAACCACCATGTGGTGGTTAAAGATCACGCTTTAGTCGGCCATGTTTTTCAAACGTTGAACACCGATGACTGGCTGCGTTGTGTACTTGTTTGTTTGGCCAATCCGATATGCGTTTCATATAATTTTAACAACAAAGGATTTTGTGAACTGAACGATTGCCGGCTAGAAGACATGTGCGATCTGAAGAAGTCACTTATCCTTTCACGTGGATTTGTGTTTCAACAGTTACAGCCGGCTCAAAAGGTACTTATTCAATGCATTTATTTCGTTTCAGAGAAATAGAAAAATTAAACTTTTGAAGCAGCCCGGTAGCTTTAGCTACTTATCAGGTTACTGGGCAAGCTTGCTTGGCGTTTAAGAATTACCTAATCTAACAATAAGGAGGGAAATCCAGACCAGTGAAGTTGGACATGTACAACCGTGGAATTTATTGTGTTATTTCACATTTAGGCTGAGTTATTTCTTTTTAGCAGGGATTGATCACGCTCTATGGTTTAAAGAATCTTTCTATTGAGACAATTATAGTCTGCAATTTTGAACCTCTCTCAACCTGCTGGAATACTTAAAGTCGGCGGATAAAAGGAAACTTCTATTTCTATATATGCATATGTATATGATGTAATTGTGCGGAAAAATACAGTTATTTACTTGACGGACGTGACTATGTCAGTGTCTTATACTCATTCTAGTCATCAAAGTTCTTGACTACATGTCAATTGAAATATGCTAATAGAGAAAACCGTTTGAGATCCTGTTGAAATTTATTGGGAAAGCGCAGAGTACTTTGAAATTAAGATTTAACGACGAGACTGCAGAAGACGTTTTGAACTAATTTTTTAAACTTACACTGATCGTTGAAAGTAACATTAAGGGCTACTTGAACATTATGTTTACTTTATTGAGATCTTAAACGAAACAACCAAATCAGCCAACATTAATTGCTTTTGTCAAATTTGCATTTCCTCCTTGAATAAACCATCTGTAACGCTATTTTTTAATGAGAAGTGATTGTTTCGATAATTGCATACACCATTCCGCCATTGTTGTTCCTGAAAAGGGACGCCTAAGTGCTTCACGAGAAAGGAATGAGCAATAAAGTGTAAGCAGAGTAAATGATTCAGGTCAAGGGTTCCTATGAGGGCGCCCGTAAATAAAAAGGAGTTTGGTGAACAAATTTTGTTGAAACAGTAAAAAGGTGTCTTACCAAGGGGTATGTATGGAATCCCAAAAGAAAAATGTGGGTAACCGCACATTTTTCAGAGATAATTAAGCAATTATAATTCTATAAAAGCTTTAAAATAAAAAGAATTTAGGGCAATTTCTTTCCAAATTTAAGCTCAATTATCTCTGAAAAATGCGTCGTTAACCCCCAATTTTCGTTTTGGATTCTGATAGCCCTTTCCAAGATCTGCTTTTTCTACATAGCCATCAACCGCGCAAAAATAGTCATTTAATATTTCATTATTGGCCCATAGATTTTTCCAAGTCGAAACATCTGGCTCAGAGGCTCAGAGCCCCTGTTTTTCCAAGTCGATAAGAATAAGGGGAATGTCGCACTATTTTTCGGTGTGGACAGAGAAAACTTCAAAGTGACTCGTTTAGACACTTCAGGTTTTAGGGAATTAATCGATTTTAACTTGATTCTACGTCATAGACATAAGTCTTTGTTGATCCTGATAACAACGGAAAGTTCATAGTCGATCGAGTGAGGAGATCTATCCCAATCTAGTAATAACTCGTTGATCGCATTCTGCATTTACGAGTTAAAAGAGTATTACCTTCTAAGGCACATTTACACTGCAGGAAATTTGGACCCTCTTAAAAGGACGATACGAACTTCAAAACAGTTTCTTATTAGTTCTGTAAAATCTAAGACTCTGCGATGATTTTCATTTGTATTTCCGTGAAGGTGTTGTTATTCTCCTTAGTTTAACTCTGCTCCAAAGCCTTTTTCTGGGCCATTTTCTCCCCTAGTAGGTCGCGGAGAAAAAATCAGCTCAATTTTTCTTCATGCGTTTCCTCTTTTTAACCATGTTTGTGGCAGCTTGGTTTGTAGCCCATCTGAGGGTCACTTTATGTTTAAATAACGTTATATACCCACTCGAAAGGGAGTGGGTATATAACTGGAGAAGGGAACTGCGTTCGATTTGGTCACCAAAAGGCCACGAAAATGTAGCTGTTTGAACTGGGTAAAGGGATTACAGGATTTTTACGCCAAAATGAAGTGACCGCCATAACGAGTTGGGGTTAACAACAAATGCGCTCCCAAGTGCACGAATGACGACGAGACAAACCTGGCAGTAAAAGGGACTATGGACACTGGATGCTCCCTAGGATAGCAATGAGCATGGGTGGTAGCGACACACCCTGACTGGGGTAACTGGGTAGTTAGCGGACACACCCTGGAAACTAAGTGCGGTGGTTAGCGGACACAAACCGCAAAGCACAAACTTGGGCGGTTGGTGGACACACCCAGAGATAATGAATGAGGACAGAAACCCCTGGGCGGTTAGTGGACACACCCAGCGATTGAATTGGGGCGGTTAGCGAACTCACCCAGAGAACGAAGCCTCCGGAACCGGCTAGGTACATAGCTAAAGATAAGGCGGGATAAGGGACCCACCCAAGCTGTCGCAGGCGATAGCTAAGTAGAAGGTGTGCACCAAATTATGCCCCAAATACTGCCAGGTAAATAAATTAAAAAAGATCTACATTGTCCAGTACTTGGATCCCAAGATTGTAATGGAGTACTATGGGTGGTGGCTAGCTTGGCAGGGACCGTTTGGAGTATTGTAGCAGGTGTCCTGATATATTGCGTGTAGCAATTGCTGGACCATCGGCCAAGGGTTTGGATAAGCCAGGGGGCAAGCCGACCTCTGCAGCAGTAGTCGCAGCCCCAATGCGGAAACTGTGGGAAGCATAGGACTCTGTGGCGAATCCTAAACGTTGGAGCAGGTGGTGTAAGATGGAAGTGACTGTGTCCATGGTGAGAAATTGCCCTGTTGAAGAGAAGTAAAGGGAGGGTGGCATTGCGAGAAGGCTGGTGATCCAGGTAGCGGCGCATGGCCCGTACGGCACATACCAACCGGCCAGAGGGAGAGATCGTGATGGAGCAACCCTTCCGGAAGGGATCAGTTTTGGATGATTTTAGCTGGCTTATTAAGGATCCTTGAGTTGTAAAACTAATATCTGAGTGAGTCGAAATAACTTGTAGATGGTGAAGTGAACTCGCTTGAACGTAGAAAGCCTAAGAAGGCCAAAGGAAAGGCTGACCCTAGCATGAGTTTGTCTTGCGATGTAAACTGGGGGTCGGTTGCTAGTGCTTCTTTCAGTTGACGCATAACGGACATGGTGATGGGGAGACGGCGGCGGGAGGAAAGTCCGTTCGTGCGCTTAATGCCTCTTAACAATAAATGAAGGAGAGGGGCAACTGTAAACGGGTCTGCGAGGCTGTTTTCGATGTGGGAAAAACGGATCCGGGCCAGATACAGCTTAATGGTTGGAAAACTAACTTGATCGGAGAGCCAAGAGGCAAAATAACGTAGCTGCAGTTCTGAAGCAGGGAACGGATCCCATTGTCTAGAGTGGCGAGTGGCGAATTCCAGCTTGGTAGGCACGGCGTGTGGAAGGCGCGATGGCTTGGGACTGTAGGAAGGCTAAGCGACCTGCCAGAGGGTCGAGGCTGAGGGAGGAACTGCAGTCGGTTCCAAGTCCACCTGAGGGGCAAGGTAGCGAAACCGGGACATCTGAAAACGGGACAAAGCATCGGCAATTGAGTTATCCGTGCCACGAATGTGGCAAACAAGTACAGAAAATTGGTGGACCTACGGTAAAGTAGTCGTCGAGGTAGTGCATGATAGCTTGAATAGCATAATTGTTCTTCAGTATACATTCGAAGGCATCGGCTAAACGATTGAAAAGGAACGGCGAGGAACGGACACCGAAAGGTAGGGGGAGATCCATATGGAATTTTCCCTGCCAATGCATGCCAAGTAGGTCACGATCACTGGGGAACACAAGGCATAGACGAAAGGCACCAGTGCCAAATGAGGTTACTAGGCCAGGGCTTGATCGAAGGAAGCGTAATGTAAGGTGTAATCCTCTGTACTGATAAAGTCATTAATGGAAGAGCCCCTGGGTCAGGAGAGATCCATGACGATACGTTAGAAACCGTCCTTTTTTGGAACAACCCCTAGAGGTGAGCACTGTAGGGTTCGAAGGGGAAGAGAGGAGAAGGGGCCTGCTTTGTGGCCTCTACTGATCTCTTTGTGGAGAGCATCGGTTACTGCTTCGGGGTGGAAGAGAGTAGATTTTAGATTTGGGGTAATTCTATGGTTACGGGGACCCTGGTGGCAATACGGCAGCCAAATTGAAGACCATTGAGCAGATCTGTAGCAAATTTTTGGTTAGGGTAGTGTTTCAATTCTTGCGCCAAGTTGGGAATGCAAATAGGAGTTGATGGAGGGATGTGGGAAAGACTGGATGGCAGATTGTTAAACTCCTTTAGGGCACTGGGTACTGGGATGGGTGCCGCCGCGACCTTGGTTACTGCAGATGTGCAAAAATTGGCAGTTGACGCGACGGGCAGAAACGGCGGTTGAAATCACGGCAGGTGAAGTTTGGTGAAGGGGCTGAGGGGTTGAACTGCTGAGTGTTGACGAGTGGCTTAGAGGCGCTGGTTGTAGAGGAGGTTGATGGAGAAGTGAGTTGTTGGGCTTGGGCTGGGGGGCGACGAAAGGACTGGGTAGCCTGGGAACGGGAAGGGCAAGTCATGGTGCGATGGCCATAAGAGTGACAATAAAATGCAGAAAGGGAGCATTTTCTCTTTCAAGATGTCATTGTAGAGTTGGTCGTTAATTTTGTCCCAGGACAACGACGGGTTAGAAGCGGCCATGTAACGGAAGGCAATGTCATACATTATCCATGCTGATGCTCTAAACTTCCTGCTAAACTTACAAATCTGGTCTTGGTAGGCCAGGAGATCAGGGGCAAGGAGAGGGAAGTGGTGATGGACTGTTCGCAGGTAAATATTCCAGGCCTGCAACCAGGAGTGAAGTCCAATGACCCGGCAATTGCGTTGTTGTGAGGGGACTATGGCCAAGGCTGAGGGGTCTTGGGGGTTGACCTCTAATTTAAATTGATTTTGTGCAGTCAGAGATGGGTGAGGGTATAAGTTGTCAGCCAGTAAATCAGCAAAATCAATGTACTCACGTTTGGTGATTCGCTGTACGATTTTTTGCCGAGGAGGTGGTAAATTGTGAGTAGGGACGGAAGTGCCATGCGTTCCAACCAGATTGGCCGATGGGGGATTGGGGCCAAGTGTTGACGATGGACCAACGCCATGTTGTTCGGCTCCTGTTGAAGCGTTGGTCGAAGGGTTGATCGAGGTATTTTGCAAACCAGATTGGATGGCCCTCGAAGAACATTGTGATTCTGGTTGCGGAGTCACAGGAGAAAGCAATGATCTTTCGACCGGGACTGGAGGATGCTGCGAGCCAACGAGCTCACTATGAACGGCTGCCGAGATGAGCGATCGCAGCTGGGTGTTCTGCACCTCAGAAAAGGCGTTCGCTGGTGAAGAATTTTCGTTCACGTTAACCGTTAAGGGCGGTGGGGTAACGTTGTTTGGACCAACAGCGTCGCTAGAGCCAGCAGGCGGTGGGATAGCGTGTTCAAAAGCGTGAATCTGTTCGGCGAGGCTTGCCTTTGAGCCAGTAGTCACGAGATGCCGAGCCGAAGCTAACAGCACCAAGCTCAGCGCGGTAAAGCCAACAGTTGGCCAAGCTCCATGGATGCCGGCTTGACTGTATTGGAGACACAGCGCCGCTTTCTGGCTGCACGAGGCATAGCTAAGTCCGGGAAGACGGGAAAGAAAATTAAACTTACAACTGAAAATAGATAGCGTGTGTAGCGTGCTACTAGTACAGAGACTGGTGTATCGAACTACATGCACGCAAGTACTGTTCATTGGATATGCCACAGATGGCTAAACTGATAACAGTGAGATAATAACACAGGCACACATTCAATTGTGAGCGAACTAGGGAACAATTATTGACATAAGCACCAAGTGCTGATATAGATACCAAGTTAAGGCAGCTGATGACATCCATTGTTTGGATATCAAGTTCACTGGAATGTTTGTAACGCAATATATCGATAAACAGCGTCTCTGTGGCCAAGGCATATTGATAGTCAACAATGCAACGCTCTCGTAGTTAACTAAACTTTACACGTAAAGTGAACATAATATTTTTATGCATTTTGCCAACGAGTTAACCAATTTTTGCAGGACAAATGCCATGCACGGTCCATAAATGAAAGATCCAAAAGTGCAGGTAGGAATAATGATGACGATGATTTACTGTGGAAATGAAATATTTTTGAGACGTTTCCATTAAAGGAGACAAAAGTTTTCCATAGAAGGCCTTGATAAATTTTGTTTTGCTTTACAAGGGTGCTCCAAAACGCTTTCAATTTGCAGCCTATCCTTTTCACTAATAGGGTCAGACCTCGTGTACTTGTATAAATTGCGTCCCTTTATGCTGTGTAGATAAAATCATTGCGCGGGACTATTGAAAAGAAAGCTCTTCGAATGTACAAAATATACTTTCGTATTTTTCTTAACTTTTTCAAACAGTCGGGTCTTTCGGTCTACCTGATAACAGTACCTTTTAATTGTTTAAGATCTCGAAATAGACTACCTATCCTAGTCGACCACTTTTCCTGTTTAGTTGTTGATCGCTTACAAAAGGTTCGACTGTACTTTGCATCTTTTTGAATAGTCGTGAAATTTTGAACAAAAAGTGTCATAATTTCCTTACCTTTTTGTATCCTACTTCTCTTGCAGGCGACTACTCCCTCCAGTTTTCAACCCTTCAAGGAATGGCTGCTTACGTCATTATCCAGGAATTTACAAATTTGACATCTTTAACTGTCTGTTTTTGGATGAAAACTGACGACAAAAAGAATTCTGGGACACCATTCAGCTATTCCACTTTTGAGGAAGGCAATGAGTTACTCCTGCTTAACTATCAAAAGTTTGAGTTGTTTATCCATGGAGAAAAAAGGTAATAAAGCAGTTTTCGAACGTACCCGGCTGTATCTTTTCAAATACAGTATTTTTTAGATTAATTTCACTCTTTTGATTAGTCATGACAGCTTGTAATATCATTAGTTTTTCAGTATCATTAGTTTTTCAGCTTGTAATATCAGTAGATCTTTCAGTATGGCTGAGTCTAAGCTTTGGAATGCGCTTCCACCAGAGTTGCGCAACATCTCTTCTCTGAGTACTTTTAAATCTTGCCTGAAGACACACCTTTTTAAATAAGCTTTTGATATTTAGGATTATTTATGCTTTATTCTTTTTTGTATCACTTAAGTTATTTATAGGGCCTATTAATTAGCATTATCCTACTACTGTAGTTTTTTCTCAACGTATTGTACTGCGCTTTTGATCATTTTATTTAAAAAGCGCATCAGAAGTCAATTTATTATAATTAATATTACAATTATTATTATTATTATTATTATTATGATTATTATCGTTATCATGTAAAAAAATGTACCAAGAGGCGCATCATCAGGCTGTAATATTAAACAAGTAACCTTAGCAAAGGATAAGCAAAGCACAAAGTTATAACTGAATAATCACAACACACGCAAACCACCCTATGAGCCAATCATTACTTAAAATAAAACACCTTCCGGAATTGCTTTTGTTATAATGGATGTTTAAGTTTTATTAGGCTGAACTCATAGACACTGTGATCAGATGTAGGGGAAACATTTTTTTTTTTATTTTACCCGATTTCCTTTGTAAACAATTTTAATATGGCTTCTATATTCCTTTTTTTAAATTTGTAGAGGAGCCTGCGGGCAAAGCCCGCCAGCGGGGCTCCATTGCTAAGCAAATTTGGTAACCTATCGATCCGAAAAATTTTGGTTGTGACGCCAGCGTACGTCCGTCCGTCCGCCCGCTCGTACAGACTCTTGGGGAGGGGGAAGGAAGTTCCAAGACAACCCATCCAGGGTGGAGAATGCCATCTTTTCTAGGCGGGAAATCCCGCGGTGCTTTTGGGCAACCGCGTTTTTCTTGGCGGGAAATCGCATGACTTTTGAAAAAGAGGTTTCTTTAAAAAGCTTAAGTTTATTAAGCAAAACGATTGTTCGACAGAACTGTAGTTTTAAACTTGAGAAAAAAACATCTAATATCTATAAATGGAAAGAAAAAGTTCAAAAGAATACTGGTAGAAGGCGAAAAGTTGAAGTTACGAAAGCTGCCTTCAAAGGACTTCATCGCATTGTTTTCTTCACGACGGAGAGCTTGCCTTGTTCTGAAACACAACCGAGTAAGTGCAGTTTTTAAAGGGTTTAAGGTGCATGATTTTGAGTATTACGGTCAAAGAAATTACATTTTGAAATGGAAATTTGATTTATGTCATTAGAAATGTGTCATTTACTTTCGACTTTAAAAAATTATTAGAAAACGCGATCAAAGCACAGCCGGAAGGCAACTGCACAAGCATCGGCTTACGGCGAATAATTGCTTTCAATTTTAACTGTCGGGTCGGTTTGTGCAATTGTCGATTTTCTTGTCCTATAGTAGTCTTGTCAATAGTAATAATCTTTTAAGCGAAGCAGTTGTCGGTTTAAAGCTATTTTATCCGAAAAGCTTCCGAAAAAAGTTTTTTGCAATCCTCAAAGCGCCTAACTTTATATAGGCTTAGTTCGCTTACTTCGCATCCGCAAAACTTATGCCATAATTTAAAGCGTGTTTGGTGTTTGTTTGTTTTCAATCTTGATGGTATAACTTTTTGACCCGACTAATCGTGGCAGTTCATGCTATTTGTTAACTGAACATCCGAACACGATTAAGATAACCCATTTACTTCAGAATAAGTTTTATTTTGTTGCTGTAAATGAGCGCTTTTTTCGGGGGTTGAAGCGGAATATTTTCACTTTAAATATTCATTATTCCCCGCCCATTTTTCACAAGTATTCATTATTCCTTGCCTATTTTGAGATCAATATTCATTATTCCTTTAAATAGGTTGATGTTCCCAGGTATACAATTTTCAGACCCACAAAACGAGAGCGGTCAAATATTCTATTCCAATTCACAAGTTGTGCACAGGACACTGGACATGTTCTGCTGCTATCCTTCTGGAAGGTGTTAGTTCATCACTTATTACATGCTTTTTTAATGGTGCCCTCTAGTTACACCTTCAATGGCCTTGATTAAAGTGTAAGACGCATGTGGCTTCTTTATTTGCTGACTAGCAAAATAGTACCCCCCAAAAAATAAGCCAAGCAACATGTTTCAGTGAAAAGCTTTATTAAACAAACAATGACGACAATGCGGTCCAACCAATGAGTCTATATAATCTGGAAAACAATGAAGTGTTGCACGATGTTTATAACAAGTTCTTTTGTAGGCCATTGTACAAACTTGTTCGAAAACGCGTTTATCTCCTTAACATCATCACTCGTGCAATCAAGTCGAAATTAGTGCACCTAACAGAAATACATAATATCACACCCGCTTTAAGCGAAACATAGTCTTTTGAAGCATGTACAAAGACAACAACTGTACGTAACCATAACGACTTGTCTATCAAGAGTTACTTCTAAACCAATAAGTGAACAACGGATAAAAGATAAATGTAGTGTTTGCCTTCAGGAATAACAGGAACGGTACAAGTGCCCACAAGTACGTCAACCGCTACATAATTTAAAAGTAGCATTCTGTTACCAATCTGAGTATCATTCCTATATCATGACACATTTTACATTGAGCACCGCTTTATGCGTTATCTATTTTCAGCTGTAGCTGTTAGATCAGCTTTGTGATTTTTCAAAAAAGTTCGACATCACCGTAATCTAATACGGGTTGCTGTTCTCCCTGTTCGTGTACGACAAGAAACCCTGGATGGTCCTCCCGGCTGTTCGTCGTCTGAGGCATCTGAAGCCTCATCCTCGGAGTCAATGTCACTGTCTACGCCTCCTTTGAGTATCCGCTCAATTCTTAAAACTTCTTGCTGCGAAATTGTGTACAGTTTTTCATTTGGCAGACCCTCATTGACTACAACTTCGACGCGGTCAATAACTGAATACGGCGAATTTCGACAATCTGAATATGACTCTTTAAAGGTGTATTTGTCTCCCGTTTCACAGTTGTCGAGCCATGTTATGCTCATACAGTCGTCAACGAAATCTATCCCGTCATTGCTCCCTTTCTTGATCAGCAAATCTTTCATAAGAACGGCAAGGAAAAATCCCCATTCCTCTTTTTTTCTACTGTGTTTCACTGCAATGGTCTCATTTTGTTTGAACAAGATGTCGCACTGAATAACTCGATTATCCTGGGAATAGCTTGACGAATTAGCATGACCTGCGGCCAAGTCTTCTGTGAGGACATCACAACTCGAATCTTGGCGCTGCTGTAAAGAGAATGAAATAGGATAAGGTAGCTGGCCGGTTTCTTCTTTACTCTTGTCTCTTACGGTATGCTGGCGAACGCTTCGTCCAAATGAAATGGCAAATTCACGTAAAGTTTTCTTCTCTTCAAGAGATAAATTTTGCAGATCACTTTGTACTGCATCGACAATTGCCTGTGGAATGGGCGGAGGAGTGTTAAGCACTTTGTTAGGATAATAACTCTTGGGACCAGTGAAATATTGAAAATGACCACTGTGCATTCTCTTTTCCAGCTCTCTTATACAGGCGGCACGCCGGATTCCGTATTCGAGTTGCGTTGGCATCGAGTCCTGTTGCCGCATTAAGGAGAAAAAATTCTCAACGATTAAAGTGGTAAGTGCGGAAAACAGAATCTGGTTGACGAGGTCTTCTTCCCCTAATTCTGTAAGAAGATTTTTTAATTTCACAAGGCTGCTATGAATCAGTTGAAATGACCTTCTTGTACAGTGAGGTATTATTTGGTCGGGACCTTGAGTAGCTGTACGGCCCGTTCGCTCACGTGTTTCCTCTCCCCAGGTCAAAAGAAAAGCAACAGCATTGTCAATGATCGATATTCCTTGATCAAAGGAAAATCTTGGTGGGCCACGGTAGTGATCAAGGTTAAATAGTTCAGCATACTTATAAAAGACATCTGACAGCTT
>OZ034969.1:74143769-74208769 GCA_964030785.1 Siderastrea siderea
CCAGAATTCAATTTTTGAAAAAAATATTGCCGTCGGATTTCCATACACACACTATAATTTCTAACTGCGTTGCCTACCTGTCAAGATGGCGTAGAAAACCGTGATAAGGCCAATTAAAACATTTTTTTCGTGGTGTTCTGTTTTCCAACGTGGAATCTGTGAGCTTCAATGTGAGCTAACAAACGGATAAAAATGTTTAGATTCGTTAGTTGGCAGAGCTGAAGGGCCAAAAGTTTTCAAGTTCGATTCAAGTCTACTTTGAGATCGACTTTGAGGCTTGTGAACTATCATTGTTCATTCAATTGCAGAAAAATAGTATGTTATCCTTTTCACCTTTCACTGTGACTTCTTGTCTGTAGCGTTATTTGGTTTCGCTGGCAGACTGAAGTCAACATGAGTTTCGGATGAGTTTATTAGCGGTCAAATGGCGAAGATGCATGGATCTACTTAGATTTCAAACACTACACTTAGAAATCGATTAGAAAAGAACTCTCGATTTTTATTGTTGTTGTCGTCGTTGTTGTAAGCTTATGGTTTGGAAATCTGTTCAAGTTAAAAATAGTTTAAAAGCTTTACTTACCTGTCTTTCCTGTGCTTTCCCATCTTTACAAGTCCGAACAGTTCTTAGACCGTAACCAAAGCGTCGAAATTTAAAGCGGTCAACTGAAGCATGTGCTTTGAAAGTGACGTCACAAGAAAATATCTCCCTTGGGGAGTAGTCCGCGTTGCAAATTTTGTAAGCTTAACATGAGGCAGAGCGCCTGCCAAATATCGAAAATACAGAACACCTGCGATTCTCATTTGGAGACAGAGAGGGTGAGGAGAACTTATTTTCTCTTTGCAAGTATTCAATATTCTTGATTAAAAAACTGAATATTCAATATTCCTTACAATTTTGAGCCAATATTCAATATTCCTTTACAATTTTAAGCCAGTATTCAATATTCATTATTCCGCTTCAACCCCCGAGCTTTTTGTTTCAAGTTCATTAAAGCGAACAGCCAATATTCCAAGGAGATTTGACAAACCTTGACAGTTAATGACAGAACATGGAAACATTGCAAAAGCCAAGCAAGACGGCTCCTGAGTAAAATATGTGTTCAGTTTGATGTCCGAAAAAAAATTAACCTGTGCTCAGCCTCTAGAATGACCTTTCGAGCTTGGGTTTACAGAACAGATCCTTACAACATCTTGGAGGACAATTCGGAACACTTTCGGGCTTTTTGAGAAACAGTTTTCTAGAGCGAAATTAAGAGCCAAAGAAAGCCCCGAAATATATTTCAGACCGAAAAGTGTCAGGACTATTTTTGAGAAACGAGCACAAGTTTATTCCTTGGCGGCTCCGCTTTTAGGCTTGGCTAAATCTATATATTAGATACTAAGTATTTATTGTATAGTTTTTAATTAGTCAAGGCTCCTACTGATAAGGGCTACCCTGATGAGATTTTAAACAAAGGTGTCTATTAAAAACAAGTCACACAGCGTAGTTATTAGAATTAAAACCAAAGTGAACGCAAATTACTTCCAATATTCAAATGAAAACCGGTTTTCTATAACCATGAAAATACTATTGATGCCTTTTTACTAGAGACACAACTATATCTGCAACGGATGGGAGATGGCATCATATTTGTGCCACTTGGAAGAATACTGCTGGAGCCTGGCAGTTGATTAAAGATGGGGTACACGCGGCAGCTGGTCAAGGTTTAGAGACAGGTACCCTTTTAGGATTCACAATACAATACCTTTCGACAATTTCAGTACAAAAAAGGATAAGGGACAAACTGTTTTCTTTTCTATATGGTTCGTTGTTCTTTCGTTTGTAACTAGTTCAAATTTTAGTTGGAAATCATCATTCTACAAGACGTTTTTAAACATACGTTCCCTGCTAAATCAGTACAGTCATGTGCTTCCTTGTCAGTAGTTAGCATTCTGACTTGGTCAGTTTACAGTACATAACCAGGAAAAGAGTATAGCATGGTTTTTTGAAGGTTGCTTGAGGTGGAAACTGAATTTCAAGAATTACAGGCTGCAACGTTAGAAATAAGTGGTCTTTTCAATTTACAAATGGAGAACTGACAAGAAAACAAACATTAGAGGAATACTTTGCCAGCCATTTTTTTCTCAGTTCCAGCTCGAAAGTAGTAAGCATTAAGTAAACTTAAAAGTTATCATTTCTTTTTGTCTCTTTTTAAAAGGTCATGTGATTACTGAAGGAGGAGTCCTGGTATTGGGCCAAAAACAAAACGTCCCAGGAGGTCAATTTGAAAGTCACCAGAGTTTTATTGGTGAAATGACAAATCTCCAGATATGGAACTCTGCATTGTCTTTTTCAGGCTGGGCACGGAAACGTGCTCGCTTGGCCGGATTATATCAATGGATCACGCAATGTTGCTGTCAATTCGCTCTCTTCATGTTAGATCTATATCTTGTAGGTTAGTTCATTCAAAGCTAGTAAGCAAACAACTATAAGAGGTGTATTTCTTTGCTGAAAATCTCAGTACGGTTGCTTACCAAGTGGCTAAATATGGCCAATTAACTACAGACCTTTTTCCGGCGCCCCTGAAAGAAAGATCTGAGGGCTGACGCGCGTGTGAGGTGAGACGTCCGCACATGTTTCACGTTTCATGAGGCAGGAGATTTTCACAAATAGCGAATTGCGTCTCATTGACCTATTTTTAACATCCTTGCTCGAAAGTTGTATGACAGTTGCAGTTAAACCAGTAAGGCAACTTGAAATCAAGTAAAAGAAAAGTGTCAAATAATAACGATTTTTCCATGCCTTCGTTGCCTTCGGTGGCCACTTTAAGTTCCATGTAGCTGCTAAACAACAACTGAGCGTTTTACGTAATTATTCCATTTCATCACAAGATACACGTCCTGTATTCTCTTCTTAGAACGGTTCTGAGAGGGAGATAAATAAATAAATAACTGCATAAATAAATAAATAAATAAATAAATAAATAAATAAATAAATAAATAAATAAAATGAATGAATAAAGGAATTACCCTGAACAAATTTACGAACCTGACAAAAGGCACGACAACGTAGAAAAATAACTGCGCTAAAAGTGACGTAGTAATGAGCCTTACGGTTGATTTTACGTAGCTTAAGGACTGAAATCGACGAGCAAAAGTTGAAAACTCTGACAGACCTGACAACTTACAAATGACAACTAGCAACTGACAACTAGCCATGCAAATAATGAACGAAACTTTTAAAACGTCTATGAGAATATGTCAAACTCCGAAATTTTCCCCAAAAAAAATTATAGAAAAAAAAGAAAAAAAAAGCGTAATGAGCACCAACACTCCGGTTTATGCTTGATCCCGGGACCCGTTTTTCGAAACTCCCGATAACTTTCTGGGCCTGGCAAGTATTTTTTCCAACTCATTTATTAGCCAGCTAATGGTAATTATTGCCGCAAACTTAGCGATATACTTCACGAAATAATAAAGATCAAGATTTAACTTTTTAAAATCAATAAAAATTGAATAGCTATTCGAGAATATTGTGCACCTAAAATAGATTTCGGGCCCGGAAAGTTGTCTAGAGTTTCGAGAAACGGGTCCCTGGAGTGGACTGGACCGGAAGGACCCAAACTGACTAACCCTAAAACATTACTCATTATTTTGGAGGTTTTTTCCTTTTCATTTACTTTTTTCATGTTGCCGCTGTTTTCGTTTTCATTCATTTTCCCCTGTAGTTCCGGACAGGTGGTCTGGAGGTGGGAAATTATCGGAAATCTGATACAGTATCGCCAGGGATTATTTAAAAAAAAAGAAAGAAAGGAAAAAAGAAAAAAGATAATACTAGCGACGATTTCTTTCTATTTAAAGTGTTTGTATCTTAACTATAATTTATCTATTTAATGTCGGTAGCAAATTATGTCTCATTAACCTAACCCTTTTGCTTCGACAGTTAAAGTCCTTTAATTGCTAAAAGCAACACTGAAAATTGACGTCTTCTTATTTAATTAAATCTCTTAAATTTAGCAGCTCTATCTAAATTGCGAATTGGGCGAAACTATTTACACGTTTGTCACCGATTGAAAACTTAGTATAAGATTAGTACAAATGCACCGACCACGTCACTGGGACTGCACCTGTCATAAAACTGATTAGTAGCTCTCAAAATGCGGTGCAAAATTGGCTTCAAATGTGTGTTTTGTACTGTCAGCCCCCTAACAGGCAGTTTTCAGTTACCGAGCTGACGGGGTAGCCTGAAACGTAGTGCATATACAGTTTCTGGATATTCAGTATTATGCCGAATGTAATATATTTACGTCTTCCATTGACATGTGGCAAACAATTTGAGTCCTTTGTTCTGACTGATTGAATGACCTTTACAAATAAATCAAGTATTATAATTTTACAGCTATCATTGAATGAAACACGTAAAGTACGTTTATTCAGGGTATTGAACATAGCGGTGTTAATTCAAAACTTTACAAAGCTTTACCTTATGAGAAAATTGAAGCTGTTAATTGAAAACCAAGGCGTGTTGTTATGCAACAGTTCAGGAGATAAGGGAGCTATGTGACTCTAACAGCTGTTATGCATGGTTCAATTTTACCTGTTACCATCCCCCCCGGGGACAAGTCCAGCCCTTCGGGCCCGGGGGTGGGGAATTGTTTGAAGCGGTCTTGTCCCGGGGGTAGGGGGGCGGGGCAAATCGAAAATAACTTCTTGTTGTTTTTGTGAAGTACGTCAATTCTCGGTTGACACGATGGCGCCGGACCGCATGGAGAAGACTGCCTATTTCCAGGGAACATCTCTAGAATTTGTAGCAGACTGGTTAGAGAAGAATAATCTCTCAAAATTAAAATCCGTATTCGAAGTTACCTTTATTATTATAAATTGTTAAACGAATGTGCATTTGATGCGTACTCGAATGGATGGCGTTCGTAAGAAACAAAGAAATATCTGTTCAGCGAATTTATGTATAAAAATGTAAGACGACTTATAAAATAGACTCTATATAAAAACGGATGCACCGCTTTATATCAAACAGAGCTCTCAGTCCAGTGTTCTTATGAAACAAGCTAAGAAAGACTCCTTTAAAATGCTGCCATCAATTTGTTGTACGTATGTGCTCTATTTAGAATAAAACACGTGGCAAAAAACATTTCTTTACTTGCCAGCCGTATGCCAGTGCGGATAGAGTTTATTCTACAGTTTTCTTTTTCAAATATAGTGTTCATGTTTTCATTATATTATACATGTAGTGTCCTTCGTTCAATAAACTCGAGAAAATAGTTCAGTTCTTGCCAAAACGTCTGGTTTTGCTATTGTACGGAAATCAATATCGTGATCTACATTTTGTACACAAAACAACGTATTTGTGGTCGATGAGGAGTCCCGGGGGTGGGGAATTGTCTCTTTCTGCGTGCCCGGGGGTGGGGAATAGACCGCCAAGTAAGAAAAAAATTGCAAATCCCCGGGGGTATGCCGGGGGGGGATGGTAACACGTAGAATTGAACCACGCGTTAAGAACAAGATTCAATTGAAAGGCAAAAAATACTGATTAGAGTTAAACAAGACAAAAAAGTCAAAGAAAATGCCGTTGTCAGTTGGTACACTTACTATAAAGTTCATCGTGCTTTGCTTGTTCCCGAATGTTTTCGGTTTCCATCCCCTGACCATTGTGGACCATTTAATGGTCGGCCATGTTTTCAATTTGTTTAATTCGTCAGACTGGACCAGCTGCACAGTGGCGTGCAAGAAAGAAGTGAAATGCGTTTCTTATAACTACAAGCTCCAAAATCCGGATGGTTTTTGCGAACTTAGCGATCATGGAATAGACAGTGATTGCCGTGGGCGGGAAATACTTATTTATTCTCTTGCCTTCGTATTTCAGCAAATAAAGGAGGCCAAGGTAATTTGTATTTATTTCTAAATCCACTTGTATAATTGCATGTAACTGCATGAAAAGTTTGAGTTAGTTAGTCCAAGTCGCTTTACCTCGTATTTAAGTTTATTTATTCCTTTATTAATTGAAAGAAGGTTGGTACGAAGTGGTACATTAACATCGCTTTTAGCGCCTTCTATTGTCAGTTGACAATTCCTGGTGAATCAGATGAATATTTGAATTCATTCGCACCACGGCCGAAAACCAACAAGTTAGGTACCGCTGCAAAAGAATATAAATATACACTTTACCTTGTATTTTTATTTGTTTCTATACTGTTAGGTTTTACATGTTGAAAAAATAATCAGCCATCAGACGCAAAAACCCCGAATTATTGTTTCTTTCTTCTAGATCGATGTCTTTTTACTTGAATAATATTAAACAATTATTGGATGGGGTTGAGCAAGATATCATGATTTGTCAGTGGCGAGCAGATCAATTACTTGCCGATGCCGAACGCAGAGGCAAATAATTGATCTGCGAGACACTGGCAAATCACGATATTTTGCGAAATCGAGTTCAATAACTGTTTTATCATTCAACAAGACAATGTGTTTATGCATTTCACCAGCACGCTAATGTTTCACAATTATTTATTCCTACACCAAGTACGCGCTTTAATTTCGTTCAAAACTTTAACTGATTCTGCACAAAAAATATAACATTAGTAAATTCCGCTTTCGCCAATAATTAATTGCTTTAAAACGAATACATCAACTGATTTGCCAAAAGGTACAACGTTCAAAAGGAAGATTCACACTTTTTTCTTCAAATGTTTGTAGTCAAAAATCGCAGAAGTTCCGCACTTTAATGGCTTACTTATCCGCATTTGAGTTTGAGCTCTGAACAGGTGACTCAACTGCGCACGAGCAGAATTATTCGCAGCAAAACAACTTCGCACCGTAATGCACATGAGCAGACAATTATTCGTAGGCAGTTATTTGCAGTGACGTAATGGTCTCTCGGCCAATTAAAACGCCGGATAAAACAACGTGAATGATAAATGTTATTATTATACTTGTTATGGCGCGCAGTATTGGTCCACCATTGGCAAATGATTGTCTATCGGATTTCATCGTCTTCAATTCAAACTGGCTTAGTGAGGTTGAAAAGCTGAAATACGTATATCTCTCTCGCACTTTCTCTCTTCCTTTTTTGTTAATTAGCGAAAAAGTCAGCCCGTCAGTCAGTCAGTCAGTCACTCAGTTAGTTAGTTAGTTAGTTTGTTAGTTAGTTAGTAAGTAAGTTAGTTAGCTAAATAAACATTGATCAATTTTTGTGGTTGATTCAACTTGCAGCACAAGACGGATCTTGATTCACATGGTGTTAACTATCCGGCCCCTGCAACTGCTGTTAAATCATCGCTTACTTTGGGTTCATCAACAACAGGTTCTCAATGATTTTTTCAGAGTTCAATAAACATTTTGCCTCAGTCGTCTATAATAACTACTTCTTTTATCAGTGTATCCTCACCAGTACCAATGAAAATTGGTTCTACTGTCAGTGATATCTCATCCACCTCCCCAGTAAATTGGCCTTCTGTTAATGTTCTCTCCTCATCAGTGCAAGCTGCAAGTACAAGTTTGGCTGTAACTCCCTCAGTGCTCTCTTCCACAGTAATGTCACCAGTCATGACCCACTTTGATGCTTCAGGTTTGAGATATTTGGTAATTGCTGCTAAAAAATATCAGTGTAATTTTTATCCTTTCTAAGAAAAAACAAGGTGAAGGAGTCCACTTTGATATATATCGATGTTGATACACCATGCAGATATTCAAACGCTGAAATTTCGAGCTTTACCCCTTGATTATTCACTCTACTAAGGGGTAACACTCAAAACGTAGGATTTTTAACCTAGTTACGGAGGCCATTTTACCTTGTATCAGCTCAGTTGTCGTCGAGTCTTAACTTACAAATGCGATAGCATCTGCAAATGAATTGCCAGCCTGATATCAAAACTGATCATTTTAAATCTAATGCCTTAAACCGGACGGAGAAACAGGGGAGGGGAATCCGAGAAAACAGTTTGTTTTAACAGTCTAATAAATTAGGCCAGAAGACGAGAAACACCGGGAAGAGGCCCACGAGGCGGGTTGGGGGATACCAAGGAGGAGCCGTTTAGAAGAAGTAAGAATAGCCCACCAAAGTAAGAAACAAAGAGAAACATTTTAGGTCGTCACCTAAAACTCTTGCTCATTTCCCATCCATAGTGTTACCAGAGGCACACCATCTCTTCATGGCAACATGTGCAGTGATTAGCCAGGAACTGTGTCACTTTAAATTAGCTTTTGTGTCTTCCCTTCTTAATCTTCTGTAGCTCCAAACTGAGGTGTACAGTTAAAAGAGCAGCCTGAGTGCATGAGCCAGAGGGGGTGAATGGTACCACTTAAGGGAACAAAGAGTGACGTACATTTTTGGAAAGCTCTTTACCCTTAGTAAAAGAATATATGTGATAGCATTTGCCAAAGTGCCATCTTCTATGATTTTTCAAGGGGGTGGGGTGAGTACAATTTTTGGTCCTATCCTGCAATTCCAGTTAATCATGAACCTCTACTGGCCTACCAATCTAGGGTATGGGGATTTATCTTCTGCAAAACAAGTATAAAAACGACTCTTTTTTCTTTGTGATTCTGTGATGATAATTTTTATGCACTGAAAAAGTTTTTATGAGCCTTTAGTCCGAGCCGCTGACCACTTTGTCTCGTGTCATAGCCACAAGTGGACTTGTTTCACGTAAGCTGGGGTTTCTCATGAAGAAACCGTAAAAATGCATAACTGACCCTTCAGACTATTGAAGTGTGTATAGAAGAGATTCAAGGAAGACTTTTTATTGAAACATCAGGAAAGTTTTAGTTAGGTAGAGGGTTAAAGAAAAGCTTCTTCTGGAAAAGGAATATGAAAGCTGCAGGCTTGCAACCACAGATATTACAAATGTCATTGACAAGTGTTCTGCCTACATCCGATGTTCCATTACGGATATGAAGTATACCAAAGTATACCACCCCACCTCTTTCAGCCAAGATCTCATTTATGCAACATCTGTGGCCAAAGCAAACCTCCTAAACACATTCTGTTGTTGTATGGGGTGAAAACGCTGACTGAAAATGTAGAACTAAAACAAATGCTGAATAGACTCGGACATGATGTGTACTACTGTCAGCTCGAAAAAAATGACACAGCTTTGTGCCTTCAGAAGATGGCAGCACACTTAAATCAGAAGGTGGTTCTTCCAGGGACTATTCAACGTACCTAACGTGTTCCCCAACCTGGCATGGGATAACATCGACAGGTTAGAGGAGATACTCACACGAAAGGGAACCACTCACCGTGTTAATGGAATTGCTGTCTGACTCAAGGTATACGGACTACAACCCCCCCCAGAATACAGCCTCCAGTTATCAGCAAACGAAAGCAGAGGACATCACGCAGGAAGTTCAGCCTCTAACCGCATCCATTCCAGGAGACAGGGTAGGACCACAGCCTCAGAACAGCTACAATTGATTATGGTGGCCGGGAACAGATTTCTAGAAGAAAGGACCTACTTTGGCTTATTGCAAGACCGGTTAAAGGAGACAATCAGCGGATCCCAAGCTGGACAGGCCTTAACATCAAGTTTCATAGCCATGAACCGGTTATGCAAGATGTTGTTGGATATCTTCCTACATTAAATGCTTCCGTGACTCAGCGATCCACAGTCAATTAGATCTTGCGTCATTCAGAGGATATCAGAAAGATTTTAAATCTACGTGAGATTGTGGTTGTCATGGACCACGCAATTCACGCCAAAGCTTGTGAGGACGCCTGGAAGCACAAAGGTCTCTATGCTGAAGTTCTTCTCAGGCTAAGAACTTTTCATACAAGATTCAACCTTCTATCCATAATTGGCAAACGGTTCCAAGACGCTGGTTTGCACGATATCTGCACTGAATCAGCAATAATCGCAGCAGGTTCATTCTCAGGCGTCCTTGAAGGACATGTACAATCGTGCGGTTCGAGTTCACAAGCGCATCTACGAGGCCCCACTGCAGGTCATCTGGAAACAGTTCATTGCCTGGGAAACGAAGAACTATCCAAACAAGCTGATACACCTACGCGCAATCCATTCTGAGGCTAAAGAAATGGCTGAAACCTTCAGTGTGTCGCAGTACCATAACGTCTTGAACAGCGAGTCCTTGTTGCAGGTGTACCAACTGTGGAGTCAATACCTGGAGCATCTCCTCCACGAGAATAGCAAGTTGTCCGCCTTTTGGATATGTCATACATCCATCTTGTTGGGGATGTGCTGTTAGGCCTCATCCGTGCATCACGACAAGGTCACTTGTTCCCATATCTCTATGTGGTTCATGATATGTGTCCATGGTGCTTTGCATACGACACGTTCAATTATGCAAGATATCGGCTGGTGTACTACGCACAAATGGCAAACCTTCAGTGGAACATCCTGATGTACATTGGAAGTTTATGAAAGGTCATTTTTCTATGCAGCTAGCCGGCGAGAGTCCGTTTGGGAGGATTCTCGTGGATCAGACCATGGAAGTAGCTGTCAACAAAGACACAAAGACGACAGGTATCGTGACAATATTCAGCTTGAAGACCAGCGCTGTAAATAGGTTTTACCCTACGGCAGAGTACAGGTGTGCTTTTCTCGATCAGCTGAGGAGTTTAGTACAAGCAAAGCGACCTCAATTTCACCACGATGAGATGCAATCACTGAGAATGCCTAAAGATGAAAATCGAGTATTGGTAGTTGAAGCCCTCATCGAGAGCTGGAATAATCCATTCGAAGGAAACCAAGACCTCAATAGCATCTCGACAGCGAAAGAAGCTCCTGCAGATATTTCATATGACTTACTTTACGCCTGTGAGATTTCAGAACAAGAATTACAACAATTCAAGGAGGAAAAGCTTCAAAGCTCCCATCCCAAGAAGAAGTTTTATGATCCTGTGAAGTTAAAAAAAAACTGAAGATGTTTACGTCACTCAGTAAGAAGAAAGCAGTCTCGTCTCAGGGAAGAACCATGAGACTCAAGGCCGAGAGATCTCTTTTCTTTTCGGATTCAAGTTAAGGACATGCTGCAACATTGCCTTGGTTCTATGCCTTGGGCATTGACGTCGACAGCAGAGGATTTTCCTCGGAAGACCAACAGGGCGGCATTGGTTTCTTAACTTCGAAAGAATGTCCAGCTAGTTGACAGGTCACCAAATACCTCAGGTACGGTTATAGACGGGATGGCTCTCGTACAGAAAGTGAGCGTTGAGAGTACTCAAATCGAGTTTGGAAGCCTGGCATCCCCCTTGATGGCCATGGTCTTACTTGAAGGCTTAGATAGCAGCAGGATCAACTTCGTTTACGACACCTATTAGGAAAATTCCATTAAGAATACAGAAAGAAGCATGCAAGGGGAAGTGTCTGGAGTGCAAGCAGTGAACATAACCGCCCCACAGCTGAATAAGCAATGGAAGAAGTTCCTGAGCCACGTGAAGAACAAAACAAGCTTGATAAGGTCGAGGGTTGGCAAACTGAGCAGTACGTCCAGAGAATTCAGCGGAAGGAATAAAGAAGAGCTGTATGTCACCTGTGAGGAGAAATGCTGGAGGATTTCTGGAGGCCGAACAGTAGTAGTAGTAGTAGTAGTAAAAATTTATTTAAACACGGAAAATCATCAGTTAATTAAGCTTAATTAAGTAAATAACTAAAACTAATTACAACTGCTTTACATGATTGCCGTGTGAGAATCCGATATATCAGCTATCTTCTTAATAATTTGCTTAAAATTATTAACAGATACAGCATTTTTTAGGCATTTGGGTAAGTTATTCCATAACATAGCCCCGCTGTAAGAGAAGCTCCGTTTCAAATAGTTGGTGTTTGGTTTGGGTAGCGTCAGCTTTCCCTCAGAGTCTCTCAAATTATAGACAGAGTGACGCTGAGAGAAAAGACTTTGAAGATAATCTGGGGCAAGTCCATTCATAGTTTTAAACATCATCAAGCTTTCTGTTTCTTTCGTCGAAGAAATAGCCTCTCCCAGTCGAGGGTGGACAGAAGGTGGTTTGAGCTTGTATCAAAGGGTGATTTAGTAATAACTCTGGCTGCACGATTCTGTAATTTTTGGAGCTTTTCACTCAAGTAACCACTCAAACAGTCCCAGACAGGGCTGCAGTAATCAAAATGTGGTATAATTAAAGCGTTATAAATTTGAATTGCAGTTTCTTTCGATATAAAGGGCCGCACTCGTTTAAGGGCACCTATAGCCGAAGAGACTTTCTTGCAAATCTCTTCAACGTGTTTACACCAAGAGAGATGAGCATCAATGAAAAGACCCAAGGATTTAGTATGATCAACTCTCTCGATGATTTGGTCATCAATTCTGATTTCTACGTCGTCACATTGAGCAGATAGTCTTTGCCTTGATCCAATAATCATTAACTCTGTTTTGGCAACATTTAAACTGAGCTTGTTAGCTTTCAGCCAACAACTAAGGTTATTTAATTCGGGGGCTAAAGCCAGCTTAAGCTCTGTTAACGTCTTAACAGATAACGTAAGATTGGTATCATCGACAAACATTCTTGGTACAGCGTTCTGCAGGGAGCTCGGGAGATCGTTAATGTAAATTAAAAATAGCAAAGGACCCAATATGCTGCTCTGAGGCACGCCGCAACTGAGGGTACGAGCAGTTGATAGTTTGCCGTTGACACTACATCTTTGGGTTCGGCCACTTAAGTACGATGAGAACCACTTTATAGCTGCCTGATCGACACCCAAGTATGACATCTTACGCAAGATAATCTCGTGATCAATGGTGTCGAATGCCTTAGTAAGGTCAATAAAGACAACGCCATTTAGAAGGCCATTGTCGATGTTTACTGACCAAGCATCTGTTGCCTCAAGCAAAGCCGTTAGCGTACTATGTAGGGAACGGAACCCGGATTGGCAACCTAATAACAATTTATTGTCATCTAGATAATGGTAAAGTTGATTGTAAACAATTTTTTCCAAGACTTTCGAAACAGTGGAAGTGCTGGAGTTATGCAGCTGCCAAGAGGAGGCTGTCACTCGTCTACTGCTTCGTGGAAGGTGGTTATGACGCAGTTGATGCCAGTTAGTTCCAGAAATGCGGTACTCAGACGCGTACAAGGTTGATTGACATTAGTAAAGTGGTTGCTACTATCGGGGAAGCTGTTTGTCACGCTCTCGTTGGTCTTCATTCCTTCACCTGATGTGACACAGTTGCTTTTGCTGGTAAAGGCAAACTCCTCGCCCTAAAGACTGTCAATTCAGACAATGATGCAAAATAAGCATTCACTGAGCTGGGTCAATCCTGGGACCTCTGGGAAGTCCTTTACCGGGGTATCGAGAAGGTGAGCTGCTCTTTCTATTCATCTGGGGCAAATGAATGATGTTAGATGCAATCTTTTCTTTGCAAAGAATGGAGAGATTGAGTCCTACCAGTTACCACCTTGCAAAGAGTGCCTGCGAAAGCACACACTGCGGGTAAACTATGAAGCGTGTATTTGGAGGCGCAGTCTGCAGTGTAGCCCATCAATCCTTGACCCAGTTGGCATTGGATGGAAGATGGGAAGCTCAGCAGAAGACGAATCAAGTCTAACAATTGACTTGATGGATGGAAAGCCTGCTCTCGAGGCAATGCTGGAGCTTCTTGCACATAGATGTCCCAGATCGTGCAGACTTTCAGACTGCGTTTGCATGGCGAACGTCCTAACATGTACACAGACTTGTGTTGACTGCAGGATTGTGAAAACTAAGGTCCACAGGAGGACGTGGAAGTCATTGTTTCTGGAGATATCGAAGAGGAAGATAAAGGTGGTTACTGAGAAGTCCGCTTATATACCTGATACTCCATTGTTATGTTGCTCGGCCACTGTCCAGGCCTAACTGTCAGATCCAGGGATTTTTAACCTATTCATGCATTGAAGAAGTGAAACACAGTTGACTAGCAGTAGTTCCATTTGAATACCTCTGAACTTAGAGTGAGACTCTGGCACATAAAGATTAATGGCTACTCAAGAACAAAAAAGCTGTGCGAAAGCATGTTTTACTGTGCCAAAATCTAGTTTAGAATAGAGCAGTTTTCAATTGACTGTCGAAAGTAATGTGCATTTGCTTTGGTTTTGCCTTGCTTTGCTGTACGGTTGGTAAAAAAAAAAAACCAGCACCACCTTCTCAAACAACCAAAAGTGAAACAAAAACCAATCCCGACATGCTCACAATCGTTTCGTGCTTGGCGTCGGTTACATGTATTTGCTTGTCGTTCTGAATGGTTCATTGCGTTGTTTGTGTCTGTTGAAATTGGCAAATCACAACGAGAGATTTATTCACTTAATTCACAAAAGTACATAAATTATGTATTGAATTATATATATATGTATTGGTCATAAATTATGTTATGTATTATATATTCGTCAGAGTAATTGCTTTTGTTTTGCTATCACGGCACTCAAGAAAACCGCTCTAACACGTGACAGTAACTTTTTGACTGCCTGAAAGGATTAAAAAGAAACTTCACATTTCATGATGAGACTTAGTTCTATTTCCATTTTTCATAGCAATTTTAAATTTGTAGGAGCAGATGTGATTTACGCAATCCAATTAAATAGCAAAATTTGACCTATTGGCAGCGATAGGCCACTTTGTTTAGTTCGAATGAAATCTAGGGGACTGGGTACCAGTTATCAAGGATACCAAAAAGTGAAATTTTGTTGTTACAGTAGACATTTTTTCGGCTTTAAAGTATTGTGATAAAGATCTCTAGCAGGTGGGAAAAGATTAAAACATAAAACAGTGTAATAGTATCGAATGAGAAAGCACTAGAAAAAAAGAACGCGTTTTCGACCATCAAAGCTCACGTGACCAGTCATGTGATTACACCCTGTCCAAAAGTACTGATCAAAATGGCGTACTGGTTGACTGGGCTTAATTTTTGACTTGTTTGTTAAGTCGTTTCCCCAGTTCCGTACAATAAAGTAAGTAAATTGTGTTGGGAATGCCATGTATAATTCTTACGTTGGAAAATGGCCCGAGGGGGGAGGGGTAAGAAAAGGTGTCATTTTCCCCCTGAAGGTGCCACAATTGGCAATGCTATCACTCGGAAATGTAAACTAGGGATGTTGACCTACATCACCATGGACATTAGTGTTTGTCCTCCTGAGTGGTACCAATCGGCCAAATTTAGGGTCCTGGTTCATGCACTACCAATAGAACTTTGGATGTATGTGTTTCCGTTCCGCACCAAAGTAGAAACTAACCACCTTGTTTGTTTGTAAACAATAGAGCTGATCAAGGGTTGCATATTTTAAAGTCACTTCTTCTCAAATCAGCGGGCGGTTCCCGGTTCAAACGTCGAACTTTACATGCACTGAACCTAATTGCTATTTTGGTGGGACCTAAATGATTAAGTTGATTCAGACGTCAACCTTAGTCAGTCGAACTTAATTCTCCAAAACAGCGGGAAGTAATGATAATACAGTTTTTATATTTTTTTGTTTTGTTCTGTTATTTTCAGAATCTACAACATTAACAATCGTCCACAAAAATAACAATAACAAATAACAATTTGACGTCCATGCAATCGTTAGTATTGATTCTTGTCGAGGGAGCGTTTACAGTCCGAGCGAGCCAGTTCCCTTTAAATTGCAGGAACGTTCAGTGCACCGTTCAAAGCACAAGTGGTCACGGTATAATGGATGACTAGTCATGCTTATCGGTTTTAAGCCAATCACTAGCGCTGTTCTATTCAATTAAGTTCGACGTCTGAATCAATGTCAAACGTGCCGTTCTATTCGACTGATCTAGTCGAATAGAACGGTAGGGCCGACCCAAACACAAATCTATCGAACGTAACTGATTCATACATCGATTTCAATTAGGTTCGGCACATTTGAACCGGGCCTTAAGCATTTAGATATCGTACCCATTCAGCTGCTGAACAGGCACTGTGCAATGCAGCAGTGGTTTAAATATTACCGATGTCCTTTTTTTAAGGTTGGAGTATGAGTGTCGAGAATTACTCTCCCAATGGTGTCTCAGGTCATTCCTTCAGGTTTGCTTCTCAAGGTGAAACAAATGCGGTTTTTAGTGAAAGTGTGATCGACCTGACGGCTTTGACTGTATGTCTGTGGATGCGAACAAATAACAAGGATCGCCGTGGTATCTTTGTAAGCTACGCGCTTCGGGCAGAAAACAGAGACAACGCGCTGTCGCTTGGCAACTACAAAAACTTGAAATTAACAATAAATAACGCTGGAAGGTAATCCACCCGAAGATAATAATCATACCTAATTTTTTGTTTGTTTGTCTGTTTCATTTAAAATTAGAAAATAATAGTGAGGCAATAGGACCTTAAGATGGCATTTTTGGATTGCATGAAACCTTAAAAGGTAGTGTAGAAAAGGAGCTATGACAAATATTTTTAGTATCATGACTTTGTTAATGCACATTTGAATCAATGCAAGCCTAAAACTAATATATTGAGTTGCAGGACAATATCAGTAGTTGTGTTTCGTTATGAAAGGCCAGGATTAAAACGGCAGAATGAAAAAGCCAGGGCCGACTTTTTCAATTTGTTTCCTTGCTTCCTCGAAAAAGGGTAAAACAATTAATATTTTGCTTATTCGAATTCTTATTTTAAATATCGAGTTTAACTCGTGACCATGGTGGACTGGAAGTAATTTGTATATGCTTATAAGTAAAAAAGTTATCAAACAAAGTATCTGGTAAAATTCCATATTTTGCCCTTACGCTTTGACATTTAGTGATAAACACAAGTGATACACTGAAACAATACAACAAATAAATATTAAAGACAAACTTTAGAAACCTTAGACGTTTCGACGTCGTCATGACGCCACTATCACGAGAAATATAATTATTGTAAGATTGCCAGAAGACCTATTGAAAGTTGAAACAAGTTGAAAAATTAACATAAGGCATTAAACAAAGACCTTGGCGCGAATAGAGTTGGTTTGCACGTTTAAATCTGGGAGTAGCCTACGTATAGAAAGCATCCCTTTAACGAGGCAGTCAAACTTGTTTTTGCATTTGGCGAGGACATGAAACTGACTAATTAAGTTTTTAGGAACCAAGCCATTGGCTTGGTTCTCAAGAACCTGTGTTTGTTAGCCGGAAATTAAACCAAGATCTCCAAGTGCGAGAAGCTCAGCCCACTATTCAAAGCCATTTGAATTGGTAATATGGTCCCTGGGGATTTTAATAATGAGTATATAAAGAGAATACATGCCCCATCCATTTACTTCACTCGAGTCCGCGACAAGGTCGGTCATCTTGGATTGTCTTCAAACCCGACTCACTTTATGGCTGATGAACAAGATCCTCGTCCCGCACAAGCTGGAGAAGTTGCTCGAGTGGTTCAAGATGCTGTAGTTCAGCCAGCTCCAGGGGCTCTTCCAGATGCACCTGAGCAAGTAGCCGCCAACGTCCCAGCGCAAGTTGCCGAAGTATTTCTTGAGTATGTTTTGGTCGTTTTTGTGGGTAGCTCTTTGTCCTCTTGACGTTATTTCTCTATATTACTGGATTGGACTTTCGTGTAGGCGTTTTTCCCTTCTTTGTGCTGTTTCCTTTTGAATTTTTAAGTTTTGAAATCATTTAAGTTTCATATCGAAGTAATTTTGAGTTTGGGCTACGCCCACTTGCCTGGGTGGTATGCAGTTAATTACTGAAACAATGCCTGTGTGGCTTGTTTGTGAGCATAAAGAATCGTTTTATAGATTGCCGACAGTTTTCAATTGTATCGTTTCAATAGTTATCGATATTGTGTGCGTTGTAATTAATAACGTCATGCGTAACGTCACTAATCCTAATTGATTTAATTACTCGCGACTGTATGGTGAAGACTATCGGACGGACCAAATGGCAACTATTCTGTTAATTTTATTTGTGATTACCTTTGTCAGTTACATCGGTAATGTTATGTGTTATGATTCTTTCTTAGATTTCGAACCTCATCACGGTATTTATTGTCTAACTGACCAGTTATGATAATGCCGATAAAGTCATGACAATAAAAGGTTTGAAGCTTTGGTCGTGTCATTTCGCCATTACATCAATAGTTTTTGAACGTCTAACGTCAGTTATTCAATT
Source organism: Siderastrea siderea (assembly GCA_964030785.1). Classification (NCBI taxonomy): domain Eukaryota; kingdom Metazoa; phylum Cnidaria; class Anthozoa; order Scleractinia; family Rhizangiidae; genus Siderastrea; species Siderastrea siderea. Next base: position 74,161,796 of record OZ034969.1, read on the forward strand.
TGCGCAGTTTGCCTGTGGGGCCGAGAATTTGTATGGAATTTTGCCTGTGTGGCCGAGATTAAAGTTTGACTTTTGCCTGGCCTGTGTGGGCGAGAATGAGATTTAAAGTTTGCCTGTGGGGCCGAGAATGAAGTTTAACTTTTGCCTGTGGGGCCGAGAATGAAGTTTAACTCTTGCCTGTGGGGTGGAGAATGAAGTTTAACTTCTGCCTATGGGTGGAGAATGAAGTTTAACTTTTGCCTGTGGGGCGGAGAATGAAGTTTAACTTTTGCCTATGGGGTCGAGAATGAAATTTAACTTTTGCCCGTGTGGCCGAGAATGACATTTAACTTTTGCCTGGCCGAGTATGGAATTTGGCTCTTCTTTAGGTTTTTGCGTTTTCGGTTTCGCACCTATTTTGTCGGTTCTTTTGGATGTTTGAATTTTTTGTTTTTGTTGCGAGCTTCGTAACAAGGCATGATGTTATCATTCTTGATTCGCTTCGGTGATGCGGAAACACCCCTGGGACTATTCATTTTGTTTATACTCAACACAATTAATTCTTGGGTGTTCCAGTCATTGAGTATTGTGGTAAATATGCGTATTTGCGCTGAATTCGTAATGAGGTCTTGTTTTGTTTTAAGGATGGGCGTAATATTGAGGAGGTGATGAGACGCATCAAAAAATTAGAAGACGCCCAAAAAGCTACTGCAGACTCTTCTTTAGAGGAAATCAGACACGTTTTGAAGTCTGCCGTTTTCTTCCCGATAAGACCAGAACAAATAGTTTTGCATGTGATCTCTTGTCAGGATAATCAACGTGTATTGAAGAGAGTACATTAATAAAGATTAGACTGTGTCTTTGGCGGGTCTTAATAAACTCCTTTGGGATCCAAACAAATTTGTTTTGAATGTCTTTTTATTGAAAACATAAACAAGAATCGTATCCCCTTGGGAGATGGGCCCTTTTTGAGAATTATCGGTTTTCCATCCTCTAGATTGGGGCGAGTAACTCCTGTCGTCCTACCGCATTTCTCGGTAGTCGATAGACGTACTGTTTCCAGGCGTGTGCTAACCTGCGATCAGGCCGAATTTTAGCATCGCTCTCATATTCTCTTACGTTGGTCGCTCGCTAAAATAGGGCCTGATACAATCTCTCACAGGAGTTCGTGTCGGCGGCCAAATTTTGGCCGCGGGAATCTCGCAATCTGATTGGCCCTTTAACAATAGAGCTGTCAACGGAAGTAAATTGTCTACAAGGCTCGCTCACAATTTCGATCCGGCCGCCATCGCCAAGGAACAACCAAGGAACAAGTCTGCCGAAGAAACATGTGTTGCTCTAATAAATTCTCGTCGTTCTAGGAGAATTGTCACCATTTCTTTCTCTCCTGAGAATGACGTTCGGTTTGACGCAAGCTGTCTCTCACCTGAAGCAGAGAAGTACCGCAACAGTGAAGTATGTACGTGTATTCCGTTTTATCGCATCGTGTTGCGGAATTTGCATTTGGCGGCTTTCAGCTAGCTAGCTAGTATTGATAACATGAACAGAGTGGTGGTTGTTTCTGCGTTTTACGAAGCGAAACGAACAGCAGACGAACAAGTATCTTTCGCCACGAATGATCAACAAGTCAACCGATAATTCGGTAAACTTAACGGTAAACTGATGTTTGGCGAGAGCCGCAATCAAGTCGCAATAACGATTTCCAGTTTATTCATTCATTGTTTAACACTTATGTCGTTTTATTGATCTCTGACATTGACATCAAAGGATCTGACTAGTTTTATAATAAATGCTCTTCGTTTTAAAATTCGCCGCTGTTTAGAGATAAAATTCGCTGCTAATCTCAAATATCTATCACTTCTGGAACTAAATTAGATCACAAAATACTCCTTTGTTTATAAACGGTTTTATTTATATCTTTATTCTAAAGAATGAAACTGAAGGTATTTCTCTTAATTGCCCAAGGCTTTTACGCAGAAAATCGGTGACAAATGCGAAGAGAATATTTCCGGATGCCACCTGAAATGGGAAAGGATTCAAGCATGCAGCATATTTTTTGTACATAACAACCTCGTCGTGTTTTGAATTTTCATTCAGTTTCAGCTCAGACAGAGCAACCATGTACAATACCGGAACCTTCAAGTTAGCAATCGTGTAAATTTGAGTGCTTGTTTCCTAGAATATATATCGTAGCCAATGATTTTCTCATTTTGCAGGCATTTGCGTGACTTTTTGCGAATTGCCGTTATGGGAAATTTGCATACCGAGGATCGTGCAGCAGAATAAATTTTGATTGGCTGTTTTGTTGAATGTCAATCAATCAAAAAAGTGGGCGGCAGACGTTCCGTAGAAGAATTGTATCAGGCTCTATTTTTCGTTTCGCCCGTCCCGCCTGAATGTTTCACCGAGCGAAACGAAAATAGAACCTGATCGCAGGTTAGGCGTGTGCAGTTGCTCCCTCCTGATCGGGGACCCCAGGTCATGCTGCTACAATTCTCCCATTTTTTCATTCCTTTAGTGCTAAGTTTTTCCATTCTTCTCTCTGCCGCTTCGTCGTAGATCCGACCGGTAAAGAAAAGAAGATTGCAGTTGTGTGAGAGTCAGTTTGATCGCTTTAGAATACAAGCTTTGACTACTCGTCCTAGAGAGACCGTGTCGTGGGTTAATGTCAATGGGTCCCTATTCAGGAGGGAGCAAGTCTATCCTCAGGTGACTGAGAGGACGTGTTACTGTCTGGAATTGTTCCGGAAATTGAACTACTAAGATTAAGAGATCCTAACGCGTTTGTTGCTGGGGGCATTCATGCTAATCCTACTGCGTGGGAAGTGATTTTAAGTGGTTATCCGGCGAAAGAGAGGTTCCTCCGGCGAAAGAGAGGTTCCTCAATTCGTAACAAGGTGGACATCTTTGAATTTTGTGAATCTTTCTCTGGAGTCTATAAAACTCGCACTACTGCTCGGACCTGCCTCCCGCCAAACGCTTCCCCAACCATGGTTCTTGTGACAAATTTACAGACTTTGTCTGCGAGGAAATTTTAAAACGCTTGTCCTCCGGCGCCGTTCGTGTTTGGGGTCGTGTGAGAATGGTCAGCCCTCCACACTTGATACTACCGCTGACCGTTGAACCATCGAAACCCAGACAGTGCGTGGATGCTAGGATTTTGAACCTCTGGATGAAAAGATGCTCCTTTTCGTTTAGACAAGATTACTGATGTTCCGAGATATGTGTACCAAGGTTCTTCTGTGACTAAATGTCATGATAAGTCGGGGCACGATCACGTCCTTCTGACACCAGACTCGTAGGCGTATTTTGGCTTCGAGTGGGGTGGCCTTTGGTTCTTGTGTCGTACTTTACCGTTTGGTTGGAAAATCTTGCCATTTATCTACCACTCTGTTCGTGATCAAGGGATACCTTGTGCCCTTTACATCGACGACCGCCTGAACGGTGAGCTGCTGACCCAGTCCGGTCCTTGGTCGGTCTTGTATTCTGATAGGCTAGAGGAATTCAGTTTCAAGGCGGCCCAGGCTTCTATTTTTGTTGTCCTGTCTGTTTTGGTCGAGCTTGGTTACATGATTGGGATAAGCAACTCTGTGCTGCACCCAACCACTTCTTTGGAGTATCTGGGACCGGTTTTGTCGTTGACTCTCAGAGGCAGTCGTTTCTGGTACCGCAACAAAAGAATATTTCTTGGGCTTCACTGCGAGAAGAGATCTTGGCTCGCCGTAAATTTGTGGATGTTAAGACTTTGCAGCGCTTTCAGGGGAAATGTATTTCACTTTCCCTAGCCGTCTCTGCAGCTGAGATGTTCATTAGAGAGATGGCTCGTGCCATTGCGTCAGCTAGCTCCAATGAGCAAGTCTTCTTGTCGTCTGGTCTCAGAGAGGAAATAATTCATTGGCGGTTTTTTGGACTCGTGGAAGGACTGCGTTCCTTGGAGAGACGAAAAGCACTTACGTCTTTCTGTTTCTTCGGACGCATCAGGTCATGGCTGGGGTGGTGTCCTTCATCTCTCATCGGGTGATCGAGTACTGGGAGACTACTGGCAGGAAAGCCAGAGAAGCTTAAACGGTTGACCTGAGTTCGGGCTATATTTTCCGTTCCCTGGCCAAAGAAGGTAAAATTTCTTCTCGCGATTTGGAGGTGGCAGCTGCCAAATCTCGATTAAATTTGTACTCTGCCGAACTACGCGGTCAGCTTTGCAGCGAGCGATTCACTCTTCTTGGCTTCCGTAGTGGATCTGCAGTCTCTCTAGCGCTAGCTGATGTTGATCTGAACGACATTATGGACCATGTTGGTTGGAAGAACAGTAGAACGGCGCTGCATTACATCAAACTCAGGTAGGTTATAAACCCGGCAGGCGCTGGTGCGAAGCTGGCAGCTTTGCACCCAGATACAGGCAAAGTTTACAAGTCCTTGGATTGCTTTAAGGGATTCTCTCAGGCTTTTTGACTTTGAATCCAGAATCAAAAGAATAACGAGAGATCAAAATCTAAATTCCAAATTCGATACCCTAGTACCTGTATGAATTTAAATGAAGTGTTACGGTCTTTTAAGTTCTTAGATGCCCTTGTATCTTTATTTGTTTGAGTATTGGAAGGAGGGCTTATGTTATGGGGGGGTTTATGGGGATGAATGTCGACGCATAGACAGATGAAGTATGGTATCGGGCGTGTGGAGGGTCAGAGCGACTCTCCATCCCTTATTATCGTACCATTAATAACAACACCCAGGAAGAAATATTACACTATTGTTAGCCAACAATACGTTGTGTATCAGTTTAAATTTAACCCTTGTGATACAGGGTATGTTGGCTACACCCGTGGACACCTGCACGAGCACGTGGATGGTCATGAAAGAAAGGTGTCCTCTATCTACAAACACTACAAGAACGAATAGAATGGCTTGGTTCCTAAGAACTTAATTAGTCAGTTTCACGTACTCGCCAAATGCAAAAGCAAGTTTGACTGCCTTGTTAAAGGGATTCTTTTTATACGTAGGCTAGTCCCAGATTTAAACGTCAACTGTAGGCAGGAGTGGCGTAGCCTGATTGAGACTGTTTGTGAAAACTACACCAAAAACAGAGTTCTTGCATATGAAAGGAGAAGGGCACTTAGGAGAGAGGAGGTAAAACTGTGTATTTTACCCGTCTGCGGGGTCAAGGCGTATATATACATAGTACCAGATTTAAACGTGCAAACCGACTCTATCTGTGCCAAGGTCTTTGTTTAATGCCTTAAGTTAATTTTTCAACTTGAAACGTCGAGGTTTTTTAAGTTTGTCCTTAATATTAACTTGTCTCTGAAATTAAATTTTCAGTCATTTTAATCTAGTAAATTTAACAAAAATGTTACGTTAGTCAGGTCAAAGAACTGTATCCTAATAGTTTTTGATTACAAATTTCATTTGTTACATTTGCCTTGGCCTAATCTCTTAGATATAATTGCAGGGCAACAAATGCATCTGCTAACGATGGATTGTGACACCACATCTGCGCCACATGGATCATGGAAGGTGTTCAAAGATGGGAATCCAAAAGGCGAGGATTCAGGCTTGCGAAAAGGTATAAAAGACAGTGTTGTAGTTGACTTTCGCAAAGGGGTTATTTTGAAGACTAAAGCTGTTAGCGGGTAAGTTAACATGCGATGATGAACTTCACTGGGTTACCTCCAGAGGTGACCTCTAGCTAAAGGACTGAAGCAGGTGGCCACAGGCGAATATGAATCCCCACTCGAGCTCCCGGGGTAACAACATGAACAAATGCCTCACAAAACATAGTGTGGTCACCTTTCTTGGTGTTAGTTCCACTAGATTTTTACCTGGAAGTGTGAAATAAAAAAATCATACCTGAAAATGATTTGAGTTTGTTGCGTTTAAGGTCACGTCGTTGCTCCTGGTGGCGTTTTACTTTTGGGGCAACACCAGGATTCCTTTGGTGGAGGATTTGAGAAGGAACAGAGTTTCGTGGATGAAATGACAAGTGTCAATATATGGAGATATGCAATGACTCCTCAGGAGATTTCAAGCGTGTCAACAAGATCGTGTCTGACGGGGAATGGGAACGTAGTTAGCTGGTCTAATTTGAGCTTTCGCATACAAGGTTTTGTAAGCATGGTTCCCTTGTCCTCATGTAACCATTAGTAAAAGTTCTTTATACTGGATCATGTGAGAGAGATGACTAAGGGTGGATTCATTGGCAGCATACGCGTATACTCATCGCATTCTTAACGCGTACCTTGTTGCAACTAAACGTGTCGATACCCCCAGAAAGCTACCCGTGTGAAACGCCTATTGTGTTTAGCTTGATAATTACGTCCAACGTCAAGGCGAAATGAAAGGAAAGCTTCAAAAATTATATTTCTTGGGTGATTTACTTGGCTTTAAATGCTATGGTGCTGTGGGTTAATTCCCCTAAGCCTCGAACGAAATTGGGCTATTTAGTTAGTTGTGGTGGAAATAGCTATTAGAATATGGCAGGCACAAGCAGGCGGGAAGATGGAATAATGGTACAAAGTGAAGATGACGGTGTACTTTCTTCCTATTTTTGTAAGAGGAAATAATTCATGATAGGTTACTTCCGATTAACCAATTGGTGACAGCAAACGTATTTAGGTTGTCTGCAAAACTGTGATAATTAAAATGCTGGAAGAGTGGGAAATTCGACAGCTTGTTTATTTGCATCGCATTTGGGATACGCGTATAGGGTATACGATTAGTCAATGGCGTATCAATTTATCGCATTCAATGAAAATATATTTGACAGCATCAAAATAGCCAATGAAGTGCGAGCGCACGCTGGAACGCGCCGTTGATTTATCGCCTACCCCATACGCGTAACCTAAATGCGATGCAAACAAACAGGTTGTCGCATTTTTGCTATACGCGTGTGCTGCAAATGAATCCACCCTAAGCACAGCTACAAATCAGAAAAAAAGTTGTTAACTTACTTTCGTTCCTTCTTACAACAATAGAATACAGCGTGTAGCGGAATTGTAATATTTAATTTTAGTTAAATTAATTAAGATATTTAACTTCAGTAAATACTTTTGGGTCAATAGTATAGGAGGGACCGAATTAACCTCCTTCTGAGGTGGAATGTTATTAATTTGAGGTGGAATACAGTAACGTCGATGACGTCATTGGTTATTGTCAGAATCTCCTGAATAAAATGCTGTGGATTGCCATTACCTTGCTGTGGAATACTAATGACCATCACTCCTGCATGATAGGAACGATAGGTTTACCCTATTGTTTTAACAAAACCAGTTGCTGTGCCGATCCTAATGAGCGTCACTTACATTTAATAACACAATACATTATTGCTGTGGATTCTCCTTACAGAAGGCGCCACCTAATACAGATTTATTTTGCAAATGTTACGACTATGGGGAAGATGTACATCTTAGCAAGGGTATTGGAATCCAAAAAGAAAAACGTGGGCAACGGCGCATTTTTAAGCAACCATAATTCTAAAATAGCGTTAAGATGCAAAGAATGTATGACAATTTCTTTCCAAATTTAAGGTCAATTATCTCTGCTTTTTCCACATAGTCATAAACCGCTGTATTAGGGAGCAAATTCGTTAAGAAACCCGAATACCGTAAACTGCCCCTTATAAGCCCCCCCGCTTATAGGCCCTCCGGTTATAGGCCCATCTACCTGTAAACCAAAAAATACATCCGGTTATAAGCCCCCCCCCCCCCCCCCACAGATACAAGCCCTCCTTTAGTTTTCCTTGTTTCCTTAATATCAAGCACACTCACAGAACACTGCGAAGATAAACTCTGAGCTTCCGTTTTGTTATGTTTGTGTTGTTACAGTTTGGATTTTGTTGTTAAAATTGAAATGAATTCGATTTATTATGACGTTTCAAAGGTTAATTAAAAACTGGTAAATTAAAAACGTATTTCGATCAACACTGCTGTGGCTCATTTCAAAACGTTTTTTTAGTCCGCTTATAAGCCCCCCCGGATATAAGCCCCTCCGTTTATAAGCCCACCCAAAACCCCTTACGAAGTTGTATAAACCCAGGGCTTATAAGCGGCAGTTTACGGTATTCCGAGATGAGCAGAACGTATGCACAGTAATAAAAGGAGGCACCGTCCTTAAGAGAGTGTGATGACATGTACTATTTTAGGATACCAACAGGCTTCCGCCCGGTTTAACAGTTGTCTTTAAAATTTTTAGTTGCATGATATCGTGTTTTCCTCTTGGTTTTGATTGACTGCCTAAAATAAGAAAGGGGTTCATTTGTGGACTCGTTTAGACAAAGCATTCTAGTTGGCTAGCGTTGTTCCTTTTGTGTTGTTTTTTTCGTTGGTAATAAAATCAGCATGTAAGTGTAAGTTTGGGACCGTGCTGACTGAGAACGATTCAATATATGTGTTTTCCTGACTTTGGATGACTTGTCGGTCCTGTTTGTGGTCAAAAATCACTTTCAGTTGTTGTTCGTTTCGTGATTGCGTCTGGTAATTTATTCATTCTTACCTTTTCCTATGTTAGTTCTCTTAAACCATCATTTCGATCTTCTTTTAGATTGCGGGTTGAATCGGACGAAACGTTCATAGAAAAGGGAAGAAGGTCTCACATGCGTTGCTTTAACAGTAGGTGATCGCTTACGAGATATTGTTGCACGGAATTGAGGGCTCGGCCGCAAAACCTTGTAATGCCAAACAAACCTACTTTGGGGTGATACAGATATATTAAGATGTTAAAAGTGATTTGGATTGCGTATGATACTGCTTATATATAAACTGCAAATGTGACTTAATATATATGTGTATATATTAAAGAAAATATCCTTTAACTGCTCTCACAACGATTTTAGAACAAAAGGACATTATTGTTAAAACACCATTGCAACTGAATGATGTGTTTTCCTAACAAAGGAATCTTCACGATGTTATTTATTTTAGAACAGATTTGCACAAAGTTAAGCATAAAGACAAATTCTAGATATCGGAAACAAGCGATTTTAAAGGCCCGGGAAATTGATAACCAAACATCTCAAAATCCTTTAAGTAAATATGTCGAAGTCTCTTTATATAAGAGATTGGAATCTGTGAATAATAACTCAGAAGCATAGAGGACGTGCGCGACCGGCGGCGTGACTTGAATCTTACGCGATTGTAAATTCTCGCTTGTTGGACAACGAACGGTCCGTCTTCATCGATTGTCTCCAAATGTCCAATGAAATCGTAACCCACACTGCACACGTGACAAAGCTGATCATAGGGGCGCCAATGTTCATCGTGATATACTCCATACACAATACTTTTCATAAACTCCAGAAATGTCACATCGTCTCCGAAGTTTTTTGCGTGTTCTGTCGCGTTTTTGCGGAACTTTTGTATAATCTGTCGACCAAGCGTTCTATGAAAATACTCGTTTTTTGATTCAAATTTACTCCTATAAGCCGATAACAGCCTTGCAAATGGTTCCCGGACAAATAGAAATTTGTAGTAGTTTAGTAATTTTTCGGTAACGTTCCGATAGGAGTATTCGTTGAGATGTTTCCATAGGGTTCTGTTCTGTGCTTGTTTACCTTGAATTCCCTTGTGATTATTGTACACCGATAAGGCTTCTCTCCACTCGGTGCTTGCCACTTTAGGTATTGAGCAGTAAATTAACTCTGCCTCATCTAAAACTACCAGGTGCTTCATTTCGCTTTTGCTGGGGAGTTGTAGCTCGACTGGGTGTTTCTGGCAATACGCAGTTAATATTTGTTTTCTCTCATCTTGTCGTCTTTTCAGAATATCTTCAGAAGTGGCCTAAAACGGAACAGAGAAAAAATAATCATGAGTAACATTTGTTGTTTAAACTCGAAAAGTTCTGGTAAACCACAATGGTAGTTAGATCAAGAAATCCAGGTCATTTGCACCCTGGGTGACTAGGCGCAAACCGACCAAGGCGACCTTAGGCAGACGACTGCTCCACGCAAAGCACCCGAGAGAAACCCATTAGGGACTTACAGGTTTGTCAGCTTGCACAGCAGCTCTACTGTTTCCTCCTTTTGACTCTTCATCTGAATCTGTCAGTACAGTAGAAAAAATCCCTGGTTATACGATGAACAGCGCAAAACGCGCGTTTTGTTAGCTCAAAGGGAATTTGTGATTAAGGACGGTGCCTCCTAATAGAGATGCATTTGTGCAAAGGTTACGACCATGGGGAAAAGGTAGATCTTAGCAAGGGTTATTGGAATTCAAAAAGAAAAATGTGGGTAACCACGCAATTTTCAGAGATAATTAAGCAACCATAATTCTAAAAAGGCGTTCAAATACAAAGAATGCATGGCAATTTCTTTCCAAATTTAAGCTTAATCGTCTCTGAAAAATGCGAGGTTACCCCCAATTTTCTTTTTGGATTCTGATAGCCCTTGCTAAGATCTGCTTTTTCCACATAGTCATAAACCGCGCAAAAATATTGTTATATTAGGAGGCAAATTCCTTAAGAAACCCGAATATCCCAAGATGCGCAGAACGTAGGCGCAGTAACAAATGGAGGCACCGTCCTTAAGTACAGACGCACGAATGACGTAATGAGCCCCAAAGTTCCGCGCACGCAAATCATCACTGTACAACTGTACAACTTTGTACGGAATAACTAATATCAAAACAATGTATAAAAGAAATATACTCCATTTGGCCGTGCGGGTGTAATCTGATAACACACAAAACGTGGTAAGAACACACACGTCAAAACGTGGTAAGAATCTTATTCACGGCACTTGACTGCGGCTAGTAGCGTAGTCTTTGTTCTTACCACGTTTTGTCGTCATCTGTGCTTTTTCAGAGTACACACGCACGGCAAAATGGAATCTATTTGTTAAGTAATTTCCAGCAACGAGTTTGGAATTATTTAGTGATTTGCGTTTTTTTTAGCAACAAAGATGAGATAACAGGAGATATTCTGCGTTGCAACTTGAGCGGTGTGTGTACTGACTACATATTTACGTCATCCCAACGACTCAGTGAGGAAATTAAAGAATCTTACTACTATTTTTTCGTTGTTTTTTTAACCTTGTGTAGGTAAGGACGAAAAAAAATTCATATTCGCAAGCATAGTTTACAGCATTTTTCTACTTTTTCTACTAAGTTAGACTCAGCTGGTCAAGTGGTACTGAAGTCATCTTAAATAGTTCCAAAACTTTGTCAAAAGGTATTACACCGAGTGGGAAGAGTACAGCGCTTTTTCTCGAAAGAAATATCAGATAAACCGAATCGAATGGCCTACGTAGCTTGTGGGAATCTCTGTGACAATCAAAGGGTAGAGTATCCAGCCGGTGACGGGAAGGTCATCGGTTCCACTCCGGTCCGAAAAATACAATTTTCTTATAGTATGGGGAGCTTCACATTTCTCTTTTTTTTTCATCAGTAAACTTATTTTTACCTTGTTGATCATGCTGGTTAACTTGGTCACCATTACGATCACCCTGCTGATCATTATAGCGGCCATTTTCTTTTTCTTCTAAGGTCGTTGTTTGCTGCCTTTTAAAGGATGGCGTCCTTATGACTTTCCATTGCTCTGTAGGATCCAAAATTTAACATGCACTTAATAATTAACGTTATAGTAAATAACTTGAACTCAGTGGTGCAATGAGCGTGCGATTCAAGATCCTCCAGTTCATGATGAGAACATACATAAAAACTACAGGTTGATAACGGCCCAGTCTTCTTCGACAGTATGCTTCAACGCAGAGGATTTGTTAATTTGAAAAACAGTGATATCTATAATAAGTACTTGAAGTGACATTGAATGGTGTTTTGAGCGGAGGTCATTTTAGATAGATAGAAATAGATAGAAACTTTATTAACGTGTCTAAAGTGTCTAGCTGGGGGAAATCCCCCTGCTAATAGGGGACACCTAACTAACAGTTAAAGGTAACTATAAGACAAATATAATAACAATGAAAAATATAAAATTAACTGTGACACATACGCATTGAATATCTACAAGACCATATACATAAAAAACTAATTTAAAATAATCAATTTATATTTACAGAAACTAAGAATTACATAGATGGCAGCCCACGCATCCGTCTTCTAGAAAGCTCGATAGATCACGCCTTCTTATTTGTGATTTAAAAGCCTTTAGGTTGCTCGCAAGTCTCTCCTTGCTGGAGAGGTTACTCCATAGCTTAGGACCAAGGTATCTTAACGAGTGTTTGCCATAGGCAACGGTGATAAATCTGGGGAGCGCAAAGTCGGTTTGCCTTAATTGATAAGTGTGGTTGCTTGCCTGAAATAAGTTACAAATTGTCCTGGGACACAGCTTATGTTTTAACTTTATACAATAGAATACACATGTCTTGCAGCCTTCTGTTATACAGAGTTGTCATGACTTCAGATTAGAAGATACAGTCTTTCCCAGGAATACACTCTCCCAGAAGATCGTACTTCACTAGCTTATGATGTGTCTCCCGGGTTCAAACCAATTAGACTAATATTTATGTCATGCATACACAAATGTCTTCTTTCATACCTGATTTATTCATTCCGTTGATAACTTTCCTGGAATATCTATCTCTCCTCTTATCTTCTCTTTCCTCTTTTTGAACCTGTGCGCCATTTTGTGTATCCTCCTTTTGCTTTTTTGAATCACTCTTACGTTTGCTGAATTCCACCTTATTCTTCTTGGTCCCATTCGCCTCCCTCCTCTTTACGTGATCAGTAATGGATGATGTATCTGATATGTCACTGACTTTACCTGTTTCAACTTCTACCGAGTTAGGTCCATTATTCCTAGCTTTTAGTTCTTTTTCGTCCTGTGCGGCTGCTACTACTAGTGCCTGTCTGTTGTTTTCACTTTCTTGCTTTCCTTTTTCAGCATCAAGCTCTTCTTCCTGTTTGTATTCATTTTCATTCTCATCCGTTATTCTCTCGTTAGCATTTTTCACGGATCCTATTTTTGCAATTTTCAACCCATTCTCCTTTTCGTTCTCCCAGTGGTATTTATATAGTAAATCACTACTATGTGACAATTTTAGACCATCCTCATTTGCTTGAATTAATTTCTCTTCTGTTGCCGCCGCTGCTAGCTGTTCTGTGATTACTTTTCCATATAGTTGTTGTGTTATTCCTCGCAGGCTATGTTTTTCTATTGTTTCAAATGTTCTGTCCTCCTGCCCTTCTTCCTTGTTTTCCTCATCTTGTTCGTCTAAATCGTCTAAAATCTTTTCGTTTGTTTCTTCCTCCTCAGTTTCAAAAGATTTCGTGTGTCTCTCCACTAAATATAAACCTTTTTCGTCTTCTTTGAAACGTTCATCGCCTTGATTCCTTTCGCTCTTGCGATTACCCCACATGGTTACGTCGTCATCACCATTAATCTGTGTACCTGAATTGACGCCTTTATCTTTTAACGTATCTTTTTCGTAATTTTCATTAAAACTGTTCGACAGTGAAGAAACCCTTGAACCCTGCAAACAAACATAAAGATAATACGCTACTTGAGAGTGACTGCGGAGACACCAAGCTGTTAATTTAATAACGGTTATATTTTAGCTAGATAAGGTTTAGCCCAGGCATCCTTAAACTTGCAAAGGTTTAATTGAGGCAACCTTCTAATGTTTTGGCTCAACGACGCCTGATTGTCCTATCAGTCTGTAGTTATTGTAAACAGAAAACTAAGATTACATTACCCAAAAAGACAATTGAATTGCTTCTGTTTTTAGTTTTCAAATGACCTCAATGCCCTTGGCGTGGATGTAGCCATATCGTTATTTAGACTTAAAATAAGCCACTCGCTGAAGAACCAAGACAGACTAATGGGCACTCTGTCTGCACTGCTTGCTTGGTTAGACTCTCTGCTCCTCCGTGTAACTTGAATAGGTTCCCTCCTGACCTCTACAACAAGCCTCAAACAATCGAGGGATTAGCTTCTGCACTTTTAAGCTAGTTGATGTAATGTAAGCTCATTTCCTTAAAGAGATTCGAAAGCCTTTTATATACTACTTCGTCAGCAGCCATAGGGAGGTGACCATGCATGTAGACTCGAGTAACTGACGTGAGCATGTACCATTTTTCTTTGCACTCACTGCGGGATAACTCCTATACTAGCATTGGAACCATCCATCCCACCTCCAAAGAGACGGTTATTAGCAACCGAAAACGGCGCGTTGTTCCGTAGTTAAAGTCAGTCAGTGTCACAGCCAATAAACTAAGCAAACTTTTACACAATACTTACGGCATCTTGTCTTCGCTCACCCACCAGTGGATGACTTGTGGTGGCTCTAGTTAGATTAGGCAATCCTACACACACAAAAAAAAGAAAAGAATCCCCATTTTTATTTCATTTTATTTTTTGGAAACTGCATGCGCGATAACGTGTTACCTACATTATAGCCAACAGAGTCCAAATGAGTACAAACGTAATTGCCAGTCTTGTTTCATCCCACTTCTACGGGAAAATTGTAGACCATAATTAATAGTAAAGCGTCCCACTTGAATTCACATGAAACAGTTTCAGTCTCTCTTAATTCACAGTTTCTCAGATTTTCCGGAATAAGGTACGCCATCTCTAACTCCCTATGATATACCCCCATCCCTTCCCTGCTCCTTAACACTATATAGCTACCCATAGGAGCCCTTCTTGACTACCCCAAAATAAATACGCATTTTGAGCCCTTTTGGTTTACAATAATGTTATAGATTTTGGCTAAAACAAGGTATTAGTTTCATGTTTGTCGCTTTGGCGTACCTAATAAGTCATATTGTTTGGTCAGAAGTAAGATTATGCATGGTATCGATCTCTGGGAGGCATGCACCAACCCGACGTTCAGAGGGCTACCCCCTTCCTCTACTTGAAATACTCTCGGCTGCCAAACGAGGGGGTCTACGTCACATGACAAAGCTACGACCTCTCGAACTCGTCTCCCTTGGTTAATGTTGCTCACTCATTTGCCAAGTAAATAAATAACATTGAAATAAATAAATAAATGAACGGTTTATTATCAGTGGTATCATAAATGGCTCTTCTTCGACTAAATAATAATATCCAATAGCGATACGCAATATCATCATCGTTATCATAAGTAAAGAGAAAGTGGAAACTAATTACAAATGTTTTGACGCACGTAAGTGGAAATGGAAATGGTCTTTAATGGTTATTCCTTGACAGGCTTTTCAATAACTATTTACAATAATATAATAATAATTAATACTAAAATCCTAATGTACAATAAATAGCATAAAAATTATCTAATAAATATATATGTATATATCAATGAGTATCAATGCGTAATATTATCATAATAAACTACTGAGTAATTTGTCCTTCATTTCGACCTTGAACTTTTTCAGGCTATAGTTCTTCATTTGGCTGTCTAGATTGTTCCATATGTTGGCCGCGCGATATTGGAAGGTGCGCTGACCAGCGGTAGTTCTAAACAACGGGGTATTCAAAGAATCGCGCTTACGCGTATTACGTGAATGGATGTTTGATCGTTTAGTCAGTTTCACGCTGAGGTATAACGGAGCTAGACCATTGACACATTTATAGGTCATTACCGCGTCTTTTAGATATAACATTTGCTTTACTGGCAGCCAGTTAAGCTGGCGTAACAGAGGTGTTACATGGTCATACTTCTTTGAATTGGTGACTATCTTACTTGCAAAATTTTGTATGGATTGTAACTTATTAATATTTCCTAATGAAGTGTTCGACCAAACAGTAGAGCAATAAAGCATTTTGCTAAATACTAACGAAGTTATAAGTAATTTAAGTGTGTCCTCGTCAAAGCTGTCTCTGACAGCTTTGACGAGGCGATCGATCAAAAAGGATTTAAGGTTCTAAAGGTTCAAAAGGTTCAAAAGGTTCTAAAGCTGTAACTCGTTCTAATTTTGGCGGGTAAATTATTTAAAAGTCGCACGGCCTAGTCCTAATCTAGTGTCAGAGCTCGAACGCAGTTCTCGGGTACAAGCTACAAGATTAAGTCTGAGGTAGGCAGGCCATGGTCTTGTAATGAAGTTCTTTGTATAGCAATTTCAGAAGATTAGCTGGTTTCTTTTCTATTTTAAAGTTTAGTATGTCATTAATGTCATCTATCAGCTAGCAGCTGTGAATTGTAAACGTGTCAAACGTTTCTTAAGAAACCCAACTGAGAAGACCAAAATTACGAAACAATTTCGGGTCGGCGGTGTATGATATTTTTATATCTTCCGGCCTCAGGCGGAAGACACGCCTCTCGTAATGGTCAAACATTTCCTACAAGTCCTGTACTGGTATGAGAATACCAATCTCACGTTCACTGTATTGACCCAATTTCGAATTTACCTACTGTAGCTGCGTTTTTTTGTCGTGGTTGCCATGGCAACTTTGAGATATCGTAGCGGAGTTGATTCATTCCTGGGGCTATTTCCGTCAGCTCTCTTGAAGTTTCACTGATGTTCGCGAAATCTTCGGTATTCCCAAGAGAGGAACTTCGCTTCCTCATCGGGTTATATCGGTATTCCTGCTGCTCAGAGAACGTTCAATATGTTCAATATGTTGCGGTAAAATTTAAGAGAAATGGCGTTAGATCACTGCAAACAGCGATGTGTTCCGGAATTGCTGGTTTGCACGTGACGTCATAAAATTTTCAGATAGAATTTTATGACGATAGTTAGCTAGTTAGTTAGTATTTTCATTACGGTCACTTGAATTATACAAAAAATTATTCTTTAGATATATATTGTTTAGACATATGTGCATTTTTTAACAATTTGTAATATTATTATTATTATTTGAACACTTCATGTATTAGGAGAGATAAACTATAATGAAAAAACAGCAAAGAAAAAACGACGGAGAGTTGGGAAAACCAACTCGCTGTTTATACATTATAGTTTATTTTAATTACTTTAACACAGCAGGATCTTGATTGTGGTCATATCTCATAGAAGTTTCAACATAAGGAAAGGTGTTTCTGTTTATGTATACTAGCTCACAAGGGAAGAGTAATCGCTTTCATAGCAAAATTGAGTTTTAGATGTTTTCATTGATTTCCGGCCGCCATGTTGGTGTTCCTCGGAAGGACACCAATATACTGAGCTCTATAAATCCCAGGGGGGGGGGGGGGCGGGGTAACTCCCATATGAAAGTAACGGAGATGCTCATCGTCTCGCTTAGGAGTGTAAATTGCAGTTTTTGGTCTCACTTAGGGTGTTCAGGACAGATAAGCCAATATGTTTACTCATACAGGTATCGCTTAGGGTAGAGCATGAACGAAAACTAAAGGTTTACGGCAATGCTTCTAAAATCGAATGATAGAATACAGCATTTGATGTTAATATCTTTAGCGCAATTCAAATCACTATAGCTTTTATTTGGTTGCCTGTTTTAGCATGGTCGCCTTTAGGAGTCAAATAAAGCCCTTTCATAAGGGAGTACCCCCCCCCCCGGGCTTCCGTGAAACGTTTCGGCAATAACTCAAGAACGGTTTACCGCACAGACCTGAGACTTGGAGAAATTGCAATAATCTTTTGTACCATTTGAAATTCTTAGCTTTTGATATTGAATGGTTTCGAATTTATTTTTTGATGGCGTGACACTGAAAACCGGCAATAAGTTTTTGTCGGCAGCATACTGAGATCGTGATTATACTTGTGCTGTTTGTGCCGCATGCACAGTCGACGAGAACAGTTGATTTCCGGTTGTAAGGTTGGCACACACTAGGCGACAAGTTGCTGGGCCAAGTCGCTGCGAAGAACCGCCTCGTGTGTACGGGTGACCCGAAAACACTGACCCCCGGTCCGTGGACCAGTCCAACGGACAGGGTCCACGGACCACCTCACGGACCGGTCCATGGACCACCTATACGGACCACCCCTACTGACACCCTCAAAAAATTCAATAGAAAAAAAAAATGAATAAAAAATAAATAAAAATGAAAATATAAATTCTTACCCATTGTCGACCCTCAATAGCGTTTCGCGCGGTGAGATCGCGAACTGCCACGAGTCCACTCTATATAATTGTACATTGTCGGTATTGCACCAATTTAGCAGGCTTAAGCAAATCCAAACTGTCGTTCATCTGTTGTACGAAATGCGAACAGGAAGAAAATAAAGACAAATGGAGAAGTTTTGCTGTTTTGTCGTGTTTCTTGCCACCAACATTTTGTTCGGCCCATTCTCCCACGGGTCCAAGATCCACATTAGCCCCAGGCCACGAAATTCACACGCTTGTCGAGTTGATTCGGTTTTTATTACTATTACTGTTTACCTTGGGATATGGTGAACGCCGGGAGGGGGGGGGGGGGGGGCAAAAAAATGGCTAATTCTACCACCAACCTTTGCCCTACTCATCTCAGACAGGACGTCTGTTGTTAAAATATGATGTACCAGTCAAATTGAAGCTTCAACATCCCCCCCGGGAAATCCCCCGCGTATTTGAACTTTTGGAGATTGGCTTGTTCGAATTCCCTCCGATCGGGGCAATAAAACCGTTCAAATGCCCCACCCATTGTCACGGAAATACCTCTCCTCAAAGACAAATTTCGTCTTCAATCAAACACTGTTCACGCTTGTCAGAGAGAGATATGCCGTAATGACACTGTCAAACTTCATTTAAGGTGTTTCGATACAGTTTTTTGGGGACCATACCTAACTTTTTGAATCGGCTCTTAGACAGTCTTCTCCTTGTCAGATCAACGTGAAATTCGCAATACTTGTTGGTTTCGGATTGAACTTTAGCGTGGTTTACATTTTGTAAAAATCGATATTTCCATGACAACGATAAACAAAAATCCTCGTAAACAGTAAAATTGAAATTTTGCACGATTCAGATTTCGCTTCGAAAAGCAAACACCAGCATCTTAAACTGTGGTGTATGGCAAACAAAATATACAAGAACAAAAAAATTCTGTACGTTCGTTTTGAGGTAAATCGCAAAAACATTTTCAACCTTAGTTTTTGCCTAGTAATAGTAAATGCACCGAAAAATAATCAACGCTTTGATGAAATGGCTAATAAATACTGTTAAAATGTGTCTTTTATTTACTATTTTACGCCGAGAAAGTTTTGTTGAGACTGGTGTTCGCGATCTCGAGAACGACTTGTTTTTCTAAGATCATTCGCATAATAACTTTGTGGTAATTTTTTAATTTGAGCGCTTTTGCGAAAATCTCAAGAACGGCTCGACAGATATTTTTAAAACATTAAACATGCGTGCTTGACGATGTGACCAATTTTAGTTTTGAGTCTTATTAACATTGATTCACTGGAACAGTTTTAGATTTAACGTTAAAGAGGATGTATGAACCGACGGAAAGGCTCGGGTCACCCCGTGTGTACTGCTTGGGCGACGTGTCGCTGCGTCAAGACGCCCATCTAGTACACACAAGGCGACTAATCGCAGCGACCTGTTACAGATAAGGGCGTCTGGTTACTAGTTTTTAGAAAAGAAAAAAGATGGCGGCCACCGTGGCACAAAAAGAATCTATTGGTTCTGTTAATGATGATGCTTGATGAAGATATGTGTGATTATTTTAATTTTAATGCTATATTCACTGCGCTATCCGGTGAATATAACATTTCAAGGCGCAGCTGCTAAGCTAAGTTATTTTTTTCGTGTGTCGTTTGTCAACACACTTTTTGATGTCCCCATCTCAAAATTATACTAAAACAATTATTCAGCTCAGGTTCAGTAAATATTGGCGAATATTTACGGAGCCGACGTAAATATTCGCCAATATTTACTTCGATCGCCTGAGGCGAATAAATGTTAAAGAAATTGACAAAAACGGTGGATACGACGGTGGCTATCGAGAAGAGAAGAAAAATGTGCTTACTACACTTTTGTAAGGGGTGGCAGTCGAAGATGCCCCGTATTTTCAGGATACACTAGGATGCCTTATCACAAGTTCATTGAGCTTGTTAACGTATTAATTGGTCCTTCAATATACAAGGAAGATGTGCCATTGAGGACATATATCTAAAATGACCCTTTCTCATTAGTTCATCGTTTATTTTGCCGGGGTGCAAGTCGCTTGAACAGGCCTTGGTTTTTAGACTTTCAGTATTTTAAGGGCGTTTTCTTCAGCTACGTACCCTAGGTGCGCGCTTGGCAGAGGCGTTTTTCGCTCAGTAGGACACGCAAACTTACTGTCTTATATTGACTGGTAGATCAGCCTTTGGCCGGCGATCGCCGGACGTTCGAGAGAAACTACCTGTTACAGGGGACAAATTGCGTGACCTTGTGCTGTTTATAATAGCATATACCGGATAAAGCAGCATTCAATAATACATTCATTCACCCTTCTTCTTTTTCATATCATTTAAAAATATTTTTTGGTCTGCGAAAAAACATAGCGGAAATATTTTGCAATTATTTTTGCCCACGAAAATTTAAAATATTAACGTTGCTGATCTGTGGTTTTATATGTTTGTGTTATAAATAATAATAATGTTATTATTTAAAAGCACAAGAAGATTAAAGTCAATTGGATAATCGGACCTCTGTTTAAACTTTTAACTGCTAATAGCGCTCAAAAGCACAACTAACAATAAAATCGCAAGGTATGAAGTGCTGGTCTTCTGGAAGCGCCTTATAGTTCATGTATCCCATTCACCGACTTATCATATAGGAAAACATTTAAAACGTAGCTTAAGGTTTGGCTGAAGGAATCACGCAAGGGTTAAATCATTCGAGTTTTACTAACATGCGAGCCAGCGGGCCATGCGAGTCATAGTGCGAGCCATGCGAGCCATTCAAGTCAAGCAAAAAATAAAAAAATAAAAAATAAAGAATAAAGAAAAGAAATAAATAAAATAAGTATGCACAAGTATCTTTACCGTACAGCTAATTTTGTGACGCGATCCGCCATTGTTGATTGTTCTCAAACCCAGTCTCTCTCGGCCTGAGATGTTAGACCCCAGTCTTTTACAGTGTTCTTCCTTGGCACGTTACAGTGAACCAAAGAGGTGGAAGTTTTTCGTTCCAGTCTTAACCCTATTCAGACCGGGGGGGGGGGGGGGGCTTTTGAGGCCTGCCACAACTTTGAAGCTATGTAATTTCGTAACCGTTTATGCTAGTACCACTAAACTTTGTGATTTTTCCTAAAATTAAACTGGGAACATGTTTGCCATGGCAACCGCTTTGTGACAGCCCTGTTTTTAAAAAATCACGATTCTCGCTTTGATCGCTGCTATTTTAATGTTTTCAAGTCGAATTTGTACTTTACATTAACTGTAGCAGCATTTTATCATTTAGGAATAACCGCTCACTAAAAAAAGAATTTAGTGCTAATTTGAGGAAAACGGGAACTTTAAAACGTGAAAATCCAAGATGGCGGACTTAACTGGTAGAAAAAGTGATTTCTCGCTATAAATTCACTATTCACCAAAAATTTCAAGTGTATGACATTGTTAACTAATTAAATAAACTTTTTTACAATCAATTGGGTTCATTTTCTTGTTTATTAAATGAAGCAGATGAATTTAAAGAAATTCAAGATGGCAGATCCAAGATGGCGGACGCCAAAATGACCATTTTATCTCTAATATGAAGTAAATCTGCAAAATTTCAAGTGTTTCAAAAATATACATTCAGAAAATATATTATAGATGCCCTTTATACCAAAAAAAGTATTTTTACTCCTTCAGGCACAGTATTCAGTAAATTTATTGCTTTAGAACTTCCAAGTGAAACATTGAGAAACAAATGATGTTATAATGACGTCACATCACGTCACAGTGACATCACAGTATCTGTAGTGGTTAGAATTAGCGCGTACACTATCCTGTGCAAACTTGGTGGCCATAGCGTAAGCGGTTTTAAAGTTACATAGGGGGTCTTCTGAAGCCCTCCCCGGTCCCAGAAGGTCGAAAAAAGCCCGGTCTGAATAGGGTTAACAGGATTATCGGAAGAGGAGGAAATTTTTTTCCGTTTTTTACTTTTCAAATCATCGTTTATGGTAAGTGGGACTCTGATACTATGCTTTTCCGATGGAATCTGTCGTATTTCTCGAACATTTTCACCACAGTCAGTAGATGGACGTGTTTGAAAATTGCAAAATGAAGTCTTTTTCTTTTTTGTTAACAGTAAATTATACTTTTACTTTCGTTAGAAAATGGAAATTGAAATGGAACTTCAACGGAGAATAGCCGAGGAAGGTTTTGAAATTGCATTTAATCCTCCTGGTGATGGAAACTGTTTCTATCGGGCTGCAGCATTTCAACTTGGTTTTAAGTTGCAGATCTTACACAATCTCATTTTTGATTATCTGGAGGGCCATCAGTTTGACGTAAGTTATTGCATAGCAGCGTAAGTAATTGCGTGAAGGAAAAGAGGGGATTCCTTACATCAATGACAACAGCCAAGAAAATAAATGAAACAAAAATAGAAAATATAAGTAAAAAGACAATAAAATGGAACAGTAGTGGCAAAATGCCGCGAACTGTCGCAGCCGTGTTCTGAAAAGACTAATAGAGAATGCGTTACTTCCGGTAGTGTCTGTAATCTGTAATCTTATTAAATATCTTTTTCATATGTTGATGTTTACATGTATATCCAAAACTCGATTGTGTGTCGATTGGAATAAATCGTTTTGCAATCAACACATATACTCGTCTTTGACGCTATTTTTCGTCGAAATGTGCGCTCGTTTGATGTTCCTAGCAGCAAAACACAATGTATACATTGAGCCTAACACGCAATGAGTATATTTACGGCATGCGGTACTATTTCACACGTTTTCAGAATCACGAAAGCGTGGTTATTTTTTATTTTATTGTATTTATATTGCTCAACAATATGTTTTAAAAACATTTTCTAGCGTTAAAATCATGACTCGAATCCTGGCTCGCCTGACTCGCATGGCTCGTACTGTGACTCGCATGACTCGCATGGCTCGCTGGCTCGCACATTAGGCAGACCCAAATCATTTTAACCTAAGCGTGGAATATTTTAAGCATCAGTTCACCGTCAGTTGGCAGTTAGCTTTACATTTAGGTACTGAGAACGTTTTAAAAGAATTTTTCTGTGCAAGCTTAAATCAATTTCACCTTTCTGTTGAACTAACAAGCTATTTTGTACACGGCATGTTATCATTTCAAATATGTCAAACCCGACGTTCCCTAATAAATTCCTCACGCTGTCAAGAACACAGTATAACAAGGCTTACCTGAACGTTTGTCCTTGTACTTGTAAACTCCAATTCCACAAAGAAATACCAAGAGAACGGTTAAGCGAAAAAATTTGCGGTGCCGGAATATTGTTTTGACTCGCCTGCAGACCTTCATTGCTACTATCTAGTCAGAAAGGACGTCACGCGAAGTATCCTGTTACTGAGTTTGGTTGGCATGAATAGGTCAAGCAGAGATTAGACGACAACTGCCGTTGCGCATTGGAACGTGATATGGCTTTACTCAATGCTACCACAACGCTACTTTAAAAAGTATTGAACTTTAAAAAAATATATTAACTGAGATCCTTTTATCCATTTTTTATGCACAATTCTACCTATCTCTATCCTATGTTTTTTGAACCTGTGCACAAAAATTAAATCTCGTTTACTTCTGATTTCGTTTTCTACCGTTTAAAGACCAAGAGCAGAAGATCTGTCTGTTGATTGACGTGGCTGCCCTGCAGAAGAAATATTCTTGTCAAAGTCGTAGAAAGGCTGTCGAAATACAAGGATTTAGGAAATGAAATAAATAGCAAGGATCTGGGGACTCAAAACGGAAACTGTTCTTGTAGATATTGGGGCAATCGGCCAAATCAAAAGGGCTAGGAGGACTACATTCAGCAAATTTCTGTCTTCTTAATCAGAATAATAAAACCGTAAAGAAATGCCCTAACCCCAACCCTAATCTTTTTTCTCTCTTCTCGTTGCCGTTGCCGCAGTGGTTGCCTTTATTCCCACGTGATTTTAAACAAGCGATGTGCCCATATGGAGTAATTTCGTTACATTTTCAAAACATTTTATTAGTCGATGATTCAGAGGTTAGATAAATGTTGACAGCTTTTAAATAGTTTTTAAATAGTTGTGTTAGGTTTTGATATTTATTTTTTATTTTTGCATATATTGTGAAAAATTATAGTCAACAGGAACCAATCACATTTTTCCATTGAGCTATCAATCAAGTGTTTATTTTTACAGTAGTTAACTAAATTGCCGAATTCATATTAGTGACGGAAAACCGTCTTGAATGGGAAACTCGTTTTCAGACCAGGGCAACCGAAAAAAATTCGTTGTGATTTTCGCGTCTAACATGAATTTTAAGACGGTTTTCCGCCTAAGACGAGTTTTCCGTCCTATTTTACCGTCGGTTTTGTCGGAAAAAATAGACGGAATTCCGTCTGTGACGAGTTTCCGTCTTCTACTTTGAATTCGGCTAATTACATTATTTCAGCAAAGCAACCAAAAGTTCATTACATGGCATTCAATTACACGCGCTTCTTGACTCGGAAAGAGTAATTGCAATAAAGCGTGCATGGTGGTCTGTGCTAAAATGCTTCTTGAGCAACTAGCGTTTCTACTCCTTACACGACGCATGGCTCGTGTCCCGACAAGAAAACCGTATGTGATGCCTTTTTTCACACATAAAAAGCTTACTTGGACACAATTTTTGTGCCCGTGAGCAGTGATGCGCTGCTCCAATCTTGAAACCATCTCCATATATCGAACAGGTCAACGTGTATCTCTTTGGGAAGGTGTGAAAGGGAAACCGATCGGAAGGGGAGTCAATTACTAGGCGTGAGAATTGAAACCTCCTGAAAAGAAAACGGCCGTATGTTCCAGTTCAATCCGCAGAATTTTTGTGTCGGCACGATAAGCTCTCAAGTGTAACGTACACAAGAACTTGAAATTCATTAAATATTATTGAAATACTTGGTAAGAGGCATGCTGGTAGGTATGTAAAACTTTATTTAAACACGGAAAATCATCAGTTAAGCTAAAAAAATGATAAAAAGGTTTACAACTGGTTTACAAGATTGCCGTGTGGGAATCCAGCATGTCAGATACCTGCCTGATAGTGGTCGTTTAAACCGGAGGAACAGAGCCCGCTTCTTTTAATTCTTTGGGCAAATTATTGCATAGACAGGCCCCGCTATAACAAAAACTTCGTTTTAGATTATTCGTTTACGGCTTGGGCAGAGCAAGTGTTCCCTCTAGATTTCTCAAATTATATTCCGCGTGGCGTTGAGTAAAAAGACGTTGTAAGTATTCCATGGCAAGTTTATGCATTGTCTTGCACATAACCAGAACTTTCTGTTTTTGGTCATACGTATTCTGCTTAATGCAGAACTGACATGTATGGATGTCCTTTCTTAATGGCTGGTTTTCTAATTTGCTCGCTAACGTAAGCTATATAAACTTTTTTCTCGTCAATGAAGCAATAAGATCGCATATACATCCTGTTTATTTTCTCAGACTGAGAAGGTAACGGTAATATCTCACGGCGTGGTAAATCAATCAAATCAATCGATAACAATCGACATAATGGATAACATCTAATTGATTGATATTGGAAATGAATGAACAATCGATAAGGCATGTTTTTGTGACAAGTGAATTTCGTCGATTTCCAATATCAATCGATAAGTTGTTATCGATTATTATCGATTGTCATCGGTATTGATATAATTGATGCCATACGACGCTCAAATCTGGTATGAAATCATTTTATGTTGATAAGAGAACACTTGTTAATGATTTCTACCGTATCGCAAAACAACAACTGAATAAACGGTATGAAGGCACTGCCTACACTGAAAACTATTTTTGCAGTCGCCCGAGCAGTTTGACTTGACTAAAACCCTCTGAAGGTGATCACTTTAGTTGCCCACGATAATCCGTCACCTTAAAGGCGTTGCCACGATCTCCTCGTCTGGCAATTTTTCTCCAGCTTCAAAGAATATGGACATTCTTGGAACCCTTTCACGACAACAACAGGTATCACATTCGAAAGTCCGCGCCCGCGTTGTGTCTTGATCAGACATTTTGTTGTGTTGTTACGTGAGCTCTAAGAAAACTTGCATGCATCAGTCGATGGAAATCGATGAAAATCAGTAATTTGCAGGACGATTTTTGTAATTATTGATAAGCCATCGATTGGCCAATATCAATCGATATCAATTGACTAATTGTTTTGATTGATATCTATTGATCGATTGGATTTTCGATGATCGATTTTCCTATATTTAACACGCCGGGAATATCTTAACTATCCTTAATCAGAGTAGGGCGCTGGCCCCTTGTCATAAAGCTGATAAGTGATATATACACCACGGTCACGCTTATAATAGCTCACAGTTATCATATTTTTTCTTATTTCGTCGCTTTCCCGTACAGCTATGAACTTGTTTAAATGCTCAGAAAAAAAACAAGAATAGGAGGAAGCTCGATCATAAACATACACCTCCTGATTATCAGGAAAACATGCCGGAGTTCCATATGATTTGTTTGTGTTATTTGTTTGTCTATAGGTTTAATAAGCTTTTGGATTTGTCGGATCTCTTTTATATACATATTCACGTGGATTCCGCTCTCTATCAAATGGCCCTCTTTTCTACTTTATCACAGCGGTTCGTATCTTATCGTTGCATATTGCATCATTGTATTTTCACCTTTATCTTATTGTTTTAATATGCCAAATATTTCCTATGTGGTTCTTAGACGTTATGTTTTCTTTTGTAACCTATACTTGAAAAGTATAAATGGAGGCCTCAGTAATACAAGGTTAACTTTATCCCCCCTACGGCTTGAGAGGGGCATGCTTAAAATCTTACTGGGCTGTACCAGTCTCACGACGTAAACTGTGACTGTTTGAGGAGCAGTATATTTGTATTATTCTGCCAGTTCACATTTTGTCTGACCAAGCCGATTTATTGTTATTATTTTATGTCTTGCCTTTTTGCTCTTTATCGGAATTTCCCATTTGGCAGGCTTATTTGTCGGTCCAATGGACCGTATTTTAGTCACGATAGTCAAATATCGTGCTTTTTGCGGCTTTGGTAATGTTTGTTTGTGATTTTTGTGCTTTCGCTTTGCCATATAAGTGTGCAGCCCTTTTTGACCATCCCTTTATTGGGACAGTGTCCAATGCACTCGGTACTGTGACATAGCACTTCTTATTGTGCGATCAAGCACTGTACTTTGTCGCTGTTGTCTTTCCTTCCTTTTAAATGAGCCTTGGCCTTATACTCTCTTCTTTTTTCCTGTCACCCCGAGGCCACCGTCCGTAAAAATAATCAGCTCTTTTGGGACTAAAGAGTTAGCCCGTAGAAGCATACGTTCCCGCTAAGTCTACCTGAGAATTTAACTCCTGGTTCCTTGACACTGCGGCTCTCCCATCGCTTGATTCCCTGAGTCGCAGAATATTAGCAAAGGCGTGTTTAAATTGTGGGTTCATTATGCCATATATGACTGGATTTGTCATGCTAGTGCAGTACACCAGAGTATACGAGATGAAGTTAGCCACTCGAGGGGTGTGTGACCCAAAAACCTCCATAAAGCCGATGACCGAGAGAGGTGTCCAGCATACCATGTAAACGCAAACAACGACTAGCGAGGTTTTTAAAACTTTGGTTTCCGAATTGTCCACGGCTCTACTGGAATTGGGTAAGTCAGAATGACCCTGTACTCTGCGGGAGCTTGCTCGTACCGTTCTGTAGATCACGAAGTAGCAGCTGAATATGATGGTGGCGGGAATGAAAATCGTTGCGATGACAAGAAAGAGAATGTAAGAGATGTCAGGATGTCCCCATTGGCAGGTGCAATCTGTGAAAAGTATGTGGTAAGCAATATTCCCCCAGCCGTACAGTTGTGGTGTATTCACCGCAATGGAAGAAATCCAGCAAAACGCAATTATAATATATGTGGTTTTTCTATTGGAGAAGTACTTTGTGTATAAATGGCGTTTGCAAATTTTCAGGTAACGATTTATGGCGATAGCTGTCATAGTCAACAGCGATACGATGCCAAAAATGAGCTGAGTCACGCCAGCCACCTCGCAGATGGCGTTACTAAACACCCATTTTCCATAGCGAAGGCTGACAATCCAAAATGGCATGTGCAAGATTGCCATCAATATGTCGCTGCAAGCCAGGTTTTCAATCAGCAAGTTTGTTACAGTATTGAGTCTGGCATCTTTGTGAATGGCGTAGACGACAAGCGAGTTTCCCGAAAAACTTGTTAGGCATATTAAGATTGAAAGGAAGACTTCAAAGCCAACTTGGACGTCTCCTCTACCGAGTGGATCACCTGTGATGTCTTCTGTGGAACTGTTTGTTGGAGTCGTTGCCATATCTATAGGGAGAAATATACAAGAAGTGCAATTTAACAAGTTTTGAATTACATCATCTTAGGATTTCTGTAATCCAGGTTATAAGTCCTCGAAGTTTCTCTTCTAGGGCTAACATTTACCAAGGCTTTACTCTCAGCAGGTGGTCTTGCGACCACAATATTCTGTCGCAGCTGAAACCTCGGGGCCGACACTTGATTAACAAAACTCGCAATGTGATTGGCTACTTAGAGACACGTTAGTCTGTTAAATTAAACAGACGATCGAAATCCCTAGCAGTATGATTGTTACAACTTGGAAAATGACGAGAAAGACAATCATTGGCAGATGCTCGATAAGCAACCGGCCCTGCAGAAATCTGCTTGTTTGCTCGCGATCGTACTTAAAGTTCATTCCACTCCGCACGCTGTTATAAATATTGCTATTATTGTGCTCTCCACTTCTTCTGTATGTTATTGTGTTCTCCACTTCTTTTGTATGTTTCCTTTATCTTTGCCTAACCCCCAAAAAAAACCATCATGGAAATACAGAAATGCAGTTTAAAAACTCCCTTGAAAAAGTGGACACCCTTGGAACCACTTTCAGATATCCGCTGTGGATGGGTTTCTGCTTATGGAAGGTTAAATGTTCACTTTTACTAGCTAGTCTCAGTAAAGATTTGACTGTAAAAACTTAACATAAAATTTACACTGGTAACAGTTTACATTGTTTTTCTTCAAAAGAACACTGCGTGCATACATAAAATTAGGATTGTTTCTGGCTTTGAACAATATTTTTCTTTAATTAGTTTTCTTTGTTATTTCAGTCCCATTTTTCTAGCTGTTTTAAACGTTGCCTAGAAATTAGTTCTTGATTTCAACTTAGAATGTCAGTGTAAATGATCTAAGGCCATTTCAGTTTTTAATATCACATGACCGTTTTTATGGTCAGCAACATTTTACAAGCAAGTAAAACGATTGATTCTCTTTACTTGAAACCATACCGCATAATACTTTGAAATTCCTGGATATATTTTACAAGCAGTGTTATTGCACTACTGACCATGTTGAGTGCGAGTGCACACCCAAACGAGTAACAGGGAGTTAGGGAAATAAAAAAGGTATATTTTTTTAGCGAACTGACTCGTAAAATTCCCGCCATGGTAATATCACAAACCGTTTCTTTAGAAAAGCAACATTGGTTTTATGTAAATTACCTCTTCAACTTTCAGGTTTGAAAACAAAAAAAAAAGAACACCGCTGCCCCCCCCCCCAAAAAAAAAACAGCAAAAAACACCAAAACAGCAAAAACAAGTGTAATAATCTACCGAAAAGCAAATAATTATCATGAATAAATAGAGCATGCTTTTAATTTTGATGACATTGTGTTTCACCTTCGAGAAAATTTGTTATTTAACTTACATCGCAGACGTTATAATCTTCAGTGAAAGTTCAATTTTCTTGCTTTAGGCATTTGTATGGAAAATAATATCTCGCTGTATAACATCTTTGAGCCATCATTGTAGTGGTGATTTCTCAGTGAATAATGCATCTAAACCTATTTTTCAAATGCCTGAGTGTGGTAAATAATGTTATTTCTAATCAATACAGTTTGCATTTTTGGGTGTGAGTTACTACACAGCCTAACATTTACCATCTTTCTCTTCATCACCACCATTACCACTAATCTTACCTCACTTACCTCACGTAATCGGCGGGCTGGCTCGGTTTGCCGGGATCTCGACACGTCTGTGAAACATTCTAAAAATCAACTTTGCGATTACATGGAAAAATCTCAGCCCGGCTAGCTGGGATCCCGGCATTGCGATGCCGGGATCTCGGCTAGCCGGGCTAGCCTGGCCAACACTTTCTCTTCACTTAATTTCGCTTCAGAGCAAAATGACTCACCAGAAGATCGATATTTCTCTTTCTATATAACACATAAAGGTTTACCAGACCATAAAGCTACGTAAAACTGAAAATAATATACCAAAATAATGGATTAGCGAAAGTAAAAACACTCGATTCATGCTCTTTGATGTAGCCATCTTTTCACACGACAGCTTCTAAATCTAGACGCAGGCGGGCTGGCTCGCCTCATGTAACGCCGGGCTGAGCAGTCATCTCGGTACACCGAGCCAGCCCTTTAACCGAGCCAGCCCGGCTCATGTACTCCGCCCCTAAGGTGCCGATTACATGAGCCGGGCTGGCTCGGTAGAAGGGCTGGCTCTGTCTGCCGAGATGACTGCTCAGCCCGGTATTACATGAGGCGAGCCAGCTCGCCTGCAGCTAAATTTAGAAGCTGTCGTGTGAAAAGATGGCTACATCAAAGAGCATGAATCAAGTGTTTTTTCAAGTGTTTTTACTCTTATTTTGGCGTATCATTTTCAGTTTTACGTAGCTTTATGGTCTGGATAAACCTTTATGTGTTATATAGAAAGAGAAATATCGATCTCCCGGTGAGCCATTTTGCTCTGAAGCGAAATGTAGTGACGAGAAAGTGTTGGCCCGGCTAGCCGGGCTGGCCCGGCAATCGCGATTACATTAAATTACAGTAAATTTTCATCTCAGCTAGCCGGGATCCCGGCATCGCGATGCCGGGATCTCAGCTAGCCGGGCTGAAATTTTTCCATGTAATCGCAAAGTTAATTTTTAGTGTGTTTTACAAACGTGCCGAGATCCTGGCAAACCGAGTCAGCCCGGCTAAGCGGGCCAGCCCGCCTCATGTAATTGGCCCCTAAGACAACTAGCAAATCTAATCAACTCTATAGGGAAATCTGAATTACTCTCCTTCAACACCCTCTCTCTCTCCCACCCCAAAGTCCTCCAAAAATAGTTTCCACAAGGAAAACCCCATTTGGAACTATACGTATTTTTCTCGCATGGTGTGCAAAAATGATGATTTGTTTTGTAGCGAGCTTAAGTACTAAACAGCCGTAAGAGACAATCCAAATTTTAACGCGCTGCTTTTTTTGGTAACAAAAATGCAAGGGAGCCAGGCTACAGTCACTTTTATTCTAATTCGTCTCAATTAAATCACCGAAGCTGAAGGATTCTGTGCATTGCAGAAATAAAATTCACTGAATGGATTAACAAAATTCCAGCTAGCGTACTGGACTAGCAGTGTGTTTGGTATAAAATATTTACGTGCAAATTTAAATCTCAGAACACAGATGCCCCCAAAGTTTTTGAGTGAAAACCAAATCTCCCGTATATAACTTTGGCTGCCTGCAAAATTTTGTACAGTCCCGCAATTGAACTCCAGTTGGATCCTCTGACCAGAATGGTAGCCGTACAGGGTAGATTGCAAGCGAATTTGAGGAAATTGAAAAATTGCATGAGGTTTAATCAATGAATGTAGCAGTTTCTAATGACACAATACATTCCTTTCCTTTCGGCCATCAAATATCGTTCTATAGCTTTCAGTCTCAAGCCTATGGTTCAAATGATAAACGCCTTTTTGAGTAGAATCGCACGAAACATCAGTTTACCCTATAAAAAAGATGTTCGGAAATCTGAAACTTTTTCCAGATAGAAAAATTGTATTCACGACATTTAATTTCAAAAATTCAGCAATTTCTCGGCGAGAGTTAAAAATGTTCCCACAAATTTCAAGTTCAATGCAGAACCACCTTGTACAGGATAATAAACAGCATAACAGGAACATTGCTTAACGGCTTTTATTCAAATGGTTTCACTATCGGATTTCATCACACATGCACCTAAATTTTAATTTCAAGATTTTATGGTGAGTTTAATATGCGAAGTGACTTATTCCGTTTTTGCTAGTTAACTGCAAAAAGATTAAATAATACAGGAAAATACAGGAAGCTATACTATCAGCTCCTATAAATGGACATTGCGTTTATGACTCAGTTAGATACAAAAACAAAACCAGCGCTAAATCATTGTTTGGTGCCAGCGTGAATGGTGTAATCTCTATGTTCTCATGCTAAGAGCCCAAACTGTACCCGCTTTCTCGGGAACGTACCAGGAGATATTATATATAGACTGTCTATTCTTATAAATGTATTTGTTATCTTAACATTCAGTTAGATATCTTCCAGCCCGTAATGTTCATACTGTGGAAGAAGGGAGGACAGCCTGGGAAGAGAAGACGTCTACTTCACACAGCACTCGTAATATTTTATTACTTACCAGAGTTTCTAACCACAATACAAACTCGTAATATTCTATTACTACCGCGATAACTACTAATTTATGACAAGGAGTGATGCCCGGCGATATATATCCATTGCACGCAACAGTACCAAATAATTTTATATATTTTGCTGTAGAGCCAAATGTGCAAGTGAATAGAATATGTCGCGAACTACGTTCTCTCAAAGCAGGAGAAATCAAGAGTGTATAAAGTGGCTATTTTATTCGTCGAACGTTTTGTAGCTCCAGTTCAGTCACTGGTTTAAAATAGTTCCTTAGAACAGAATAATAATTAATGTCCAAGTTTACTGAAACCGAATACAATTGTGAATAGAAATTCTAATGCAACTTTCGTTTGAAAGTTGCCTGTGTCAGTTCCTTACAAGAATAGTTTTTAAGCAGACATATTATCGATGATTAGCTTGTACAAGTAGAACAATCTACTTTCACAGTTCGATCAGTAACAGTGGAACTGGCGCCTTCGCCTGAATACATCGAAATTGATTTCAATTTTTTGCTGATTTAAAAATGATTGATCAATTCTTAAGGTTCCTCGACAAGCAAATGTTATCACTGTCTGGAATCAGTAGAGTGTGTACGGTGGTCTTAATGGAGAGATAAGTCTGAAGAAACAAAGATTGAAAAATAAATTTGTTGACATCTTTACGTTATAGGGGTGGGGTGGGGTGGAGTGAGGCAAAGCGTTGCGATTGTTTGCGTGTTTACGATTTGACACTGAAAATGTTATGTAAACTTCTTTAGATAGATACTTTATTGGTATAAACATCCCAGCCAGATGTCTTTAAAGCTTGGAGAAAATGGTTTTGAACTAAATCAACCCGAAACACATTTTCTTTGACGGTATTGAGTGACCGTAAAGCGATGGCAATGTTAATTCTGAGTTAAGTGGTTTGAGAAAAGGTTGCTGCACTGAAGATATTGCGTCAAACAGCTTTTGGTGTCATTGAGGAGGCCCAACGCCGTAAACATTGCATTAAACAGTTAAATTTAGTTATTGTACTTAAGTTCTCAGCTAAAACTCACTCTTGGGTGAACCGCCTAGATTGTTTGGCTGGTATATTAAAAAAAAAGCCTCATTCTAACCTTAACCCTGTTAAAAGCTGAAAAAAGAGGCATATACTTACCTTGAACGAAGGCAAATCTTCAGTCAGTTTCCTTACATTTCAATTTGGTTTATTTCGCCAAATGAATCCCGCAGTTTCACGATTGTTCATCTGTTGGAGAGGTAGATATTCAACACTATAAAAAGCAGACAGAGATTAATTCATTACTGATCAATATGTTTTCCCTTTGAATAAACAACATGGGCCATTATTATGTACAAGAGGAAGAGCAGTTTACCATTTTTGTGTGTGTGTTTTCCAGAAACATTTTTTCCCATATCGTAGCTTAATAGCAGAAAGCATCGGCTTCCGGCAAAAGTGGCTTTTCCTGTCGGCACTTTACAAATTGCCGCCATTTTTAAGATCGGCAGGTTTTATGCGATTCTAGTGTATTCCAGTAAGTGTAGAATGGCTCATTTACCGACTTAATCATAACAAATCCCCATAGAAATTCCTTTTTAATGAAAATGTTAAATTCGGTAATCAAGGCAGCAACGTTCCGCTCCCAGTTCAGTCTTCAGTGCGATAGCTTTAGAAAGCATAGTTTCGACAATGCCTTCGTTAGGGTATACAATTAAAACATTCGAAGGTAAAATAGTACAAAACTTAACAGTGAAGTAATACGTTTCCCAAGTTTTAGTTGTGTATGTCGCCGAAGGGAGTTTTGCCAAAGCGTCGGCTTTTAAACAAAACGACAAAATAAAAATATAAAGCGTCCGAAAAACTATTTCACATTGCGAAACGCTACGCAAAAACGATAGATAATCGTTCCGTGGGATAAACGTCATGCTAGTATTTATTAACATTTTTATGTGACCAATCCAATCCACTCAAAAAACTGGCTAAAATTAAGGTTTTTAAACTGTGACAAAATCCCTTAAAAATGTATTAAAAAAGCGAACATCGAAATCACAGACATTTACGGGAAGCTGAATTGTCGTTGGGGGTAAGAGGGGAACAGGTGGAGGAAAGTATCACTAAATTCAGTTCTTTCCATAAATAATAACCTTGAAATATGTTTTTAAAGATCGGATCATTTCAAGTGTTTTTCCACTCCTTAGAAAGCAATTGATTGCATATACTGCCTACCTAGTTAATCTTCTCTTGCACATGAAATTTATTAATGATGGCTTTAATTTTCTCAGCTTTCTTTCTCTTCGTTTTTAGCGAAATTTATTTATTTTTGATTTTGGAAAAAGTCTCTGTACCACAAGAAAGAAAATTCAATATAACCTGAAATGCTTGTGAGATCATCAGTATTCATGTCATTTTGTGAATACTGTATGCTAATTTCATGCCCAAAACCTTGTTTTCGTGATAAACCCTTGTTTTCATGATAAATTGTGATTTATACGTATTTTTTAAATAATATTAGTAGCTTTCATCTTTTACATGTATATACGTAATTCAGCCTCTGGCTGGGATGTTTATACCAATAAAGTATCTATCTATCTATCCATCCATCCATCCATCCATCCATCCATCCATCCATCCATCCATCCATCCATCCATCCATCCATCTATCTACAGCTGTATCTAACCCTTTCTTTTCTCGCTATTACAATACAAATTACGATTTCACTGTATTATTTTCGTGTGTGCAGTCATTTGCTAGAGTTAGTGCAGAATATTCGCACCGAGGACACTAAATTAGGAAGTGCATATTGTACTTGTTATGTTGGAGAGATTGTTCAGTGCACATAAATTATACCAGTGATTATTTCACATATTCGCTGTCATCAGATTGTTCTGTTCAACAAATTGTTTAAATGCACGATTTCGATTTTCAGAAATTATATTATTTCGGTCGAGATCTCAGTGATGTTTAAACAACATTATTACGGTCCTAGCTTACTCATTGGCTCAACGAACACAGGGTATCAGCGAATAACCCATTTTTCTGCCAAATATGGGAGTTGCATGCCATGTCAAGTGCTCGACGTTCAAAAGTTTTCGCCGTGAAGCACAAGGGGAGTCTAAAATAAGGCTAAAAAATTCAGTAAAGATCACAGAAGTAAAATAATTATTCCATTCGCGCATGTTTGGGAGTACGAGTTGATTAAACCCAAGTAGGAAGGAAGAGAAAACTCATGCAGCTTCTTTAGTTGTGGTGGAATATTTGTTTTCGTAAAAATTTTAGACAGTGAGCTATGACTAAATCGCTAATAGAACAATTATAAAGCGAGTATATGGAAGACAAATCTTAGAAAGTCGCTTTTTGTTTTCTTTTATCCTTTGGAATAGGAAAGATGAACGTTTATTCGTTTGTCTCACGACAGAATCGCTTTGAGTTGTTGATCGCGACGTTTCGACTGCAATACTGCTGGTCTTCATCAGGCGATGAGGTCGATTGTCTACGTGTCGCTATTTGTATCATGTTGGTTCGCTGCTATTGGTGCATTTCGATCCTTATTATTATTCCGACTATTAGATGTTGTTCCCTCACAGGTCTGCTTTGTAGTTGATCAGCTGTTGTGCTTTTTCATCGTAGGTATCCAAGCTTCAGGAATTTCGATTCCACTATCTCTATTGATGTTATAAGGATGAAGTCTTATATGGATAGCCTCTTTGACCCTACGTGTGTAGCAGTGAGGGTCACGATCAATAAACTTAACTTCTTTCCAAATAGGAAGATGCCCCGTTTCGTTAGCGTGTTCCGGAACCGCGAAGCTTGGGTACGAGCAAGCCGTATATCTGTGTCGTGTTCTTTCATCCTTTCTTGCATCGCTCTTTAAAATCCTGCGTTGGTTTTTTGTTGGCTGTTGGTCTTGTTATCTTTGTGAGCTTTCGTACAAATGAAGAAGGATATCCGTTTGAGACAAGTATCGATGATAAATACTTCTTTTGTTCAGAGATAACTGATGGTTTTGTTGTGAGGTGTTTGGCTCGGTCGTGTAGACACTTAACATATACCACGTTTCAACAACACTTGCGCTTTATTTGCATGACCATAAAACATTACAGTATTGCAAAAGCATAAGATAATATATAATAACAATAATTACAATAAAAAGTCATTAAACAAAACTAATCAAATAATCACTGATCAAGAATTTGACAATAATTTGTCTCTCATTTCAAAACAGGACGATATAAACTGCACTAATTGCATATTAATATAATAGTTAGTGGAGTTCATTAATTGCACAATCAAGGTTGAAATTGATAGCTGCTTGGGATTCGAAATTACATGATCTATTTTACTGAAAAAGTTGTCTCTAAGTGATGAATATCTTGGACAATGAAATAGAAAATGGGTTTCATCTTCAACATTATGCCCACAAATAGTGCATAGTCTTTCACTTCTGGGGACATTGTTATATCTTCCTGTTTCAGGAGTTTGTGATTACTTATTCTTAGTTTCACAAGCGTTTTTCGATTGGGATTTTTTCTAGTCAAATGTAAATAAGGCGAAGGTGTATAACTGTCTTTAATAGTATTAATAGTATCACTCACGTTTCACTGAGTGAGGATGGGGTGATGGGGGTGATGGGGGTCATAGGCTAGGTATTGGTCAGTGTGGGTGGGCTTTCTTTAAACACTGGTGGTGAGAAGACCGTCTGAATCCCTTGAAACTGACGAGTCGAAAAAAGGGAATAGTGTTATCGTTCTCGATTTCCATGGTAAAATGAATAGTAAGCTGTTGACTGTTTAGGTGTTGTAAAAAGCCGTGTACATAGTCTTTACCTAAGATTGTAAAAGTGTCATCTACATATCGCCTCCAGATCTTAGGTTTATAGGTCGCTGTTGCTATCGCCCGTTCCCGTCAAACTTTCCCATGTAAAGGTTAGCAGTAACCGCGGAGACAGGGCTCCCCATAGCTCCTCCGTCTTTTTGTTCGTAAATCGACCCGTTGTATTGCAAATACGTGGACCTTATGACAAAGTTTAAATGGTCGGCAATTTGTGTAGGTGTAAGGTTTGTGCGGTCTACAAGACGGGATCGTTCTCTAGTTTGCGTAACGCGGCCTTTACGGCACCTTCGATCGGCACGTTCGTAAATAACGATTCTACGTCAAAAGATACCATGACTTCGTTTTCTTTTATTCGCTCATGGCTGATGGTAGACACAAAATCAGTAGAATTGGCAACAGTGCAGTCTGACTCGCCTGTCAACGGGGACAAGATGTCAGCCACGTGAACCGACAAATCGTAAGTGAAGGTGTTTAGACACGATACAGTGGGTCTTAATGGTGTCTCGGGCTTGTGTATCTTAGGTAGACCATATATTCTTGGTGGCTATTTGTGCCTAGGGTTGATTTTGTTACAGACAGTTTCTGAAAGATGTCCACTTCGTTTTAAGCTAAGAAGCTCTTCAATAAGTTTTCGGCTAAGCCGGTCTGTTGGGTCTTTATTAAGGAGTGTTTTCATTTTATAATGGTATATGTCGGTGTTCAAGATTTCACGGCTACACGGCTCGTGTCGCAAGGTTAGGATTTATGTTCCGTTGAAGTCGGATTTTTTTAATTCTTTTGGCTGAGGTTGCTAACATCGTTGCGAGGATCTTTCATTTGTCAAAGAAATTGTGTACATCGAGCTTGACAGTATTGAACAACAACTGTGCATAGGTAATTAACTCGGGGTCTACAACGTTTTCTAATTGTTAAGGTACGTTGTATTAAAAAGAATCCGGGTAAGACATGCCAGTCAAGCTCTCAGCCTTAAATTTCTCCATAGTACATTCACTTTAGCGTTTTGACTAGTTTGTCAAACACTTATACTCTAAATGGTAACACAAATTCTTCTGTTTATAAGCAGACTAGAAAAAGAAAGAAGTCTAAAACGTACCTTAAAGGACGAAAGGCATCAACTTTTAATACGAGAAAAAATGAACCGATGGTACTTATTGATTGAACTTAACTTTTTTCCTTTAAAAATGACAATTTAATCTCGAACTTTCGCAAAAATGTGTTTTTGAAAAGTGAGTTTGCCTTACAACGCTATAGACCTTCACTTTCGACTTTCGACTAGCTTGATGAATTTGAAGGTAACTAAAACGAGGAACAAATAGCGATATTTGTATTGGTGAAAGGTGAGTAGTCTTAGGGCGTGTTTCTTTGGGAAAATCCAAATCCGGATTCTTGTATCCAAAAACGGATTTTGCGTTTCTTTACCTAAATCCGAAAATGGACTAATCAGGGATTAGTGATCTGAAGAATCCACACTCCGAGTGGATACATCAGATCAAATCTAAATCCGGATTTTTAGGATTCATGATCCGTGCGTTTCTTTGGGGGACGGATCCGAAAATAGTACATCAGTCAAGTGGTCTTTCATGCAAATTTACTGGTCTCGCCATATTTTCTCTCGATCTTGCGCGACAAAACATTCGATCGTGGAAAACAAAATTCAGGTGATTATTTCGTTCCGTATATTTGAAACGTTTCCTCCAAAAGTACAGGCAGGAGCATTGACACGTCAGAATAACTTCATTTGTGCAACATTTCTGTAATTCAGGGACCAGATTTTGCTAACTGTGAAGGCAAATAGCGAGTTCACTTGAAGTACTGCAGATACTGTCCTTGTTTATAAATTATTTGTATTCATTCTAGTTGAATTCTAGGGCAGTACGAGAGAAATATCGTTCTGACATATATTGCGTGCCTTCAGCCTTTCTTGTCATGACAAAATAATCCTTTTTCGGATTTTGCGTTTCTTTGGTGTCGAAGAATCCATATGATCTGGGATCACAAATCCGTTTTCGGATTCTCCCAAAGAAACGCACCCTTAGAGAGAGTTTAAGATATGATTGGTAAAACCTTGACAGTGGTTTTCTCTTACACGCACCCTTCCAGGGTTTTTTTCCCAACGGCCAAATGTGTTTTTGGTGGACGTCAATCATTTGTTTCTATGACATTTTTTCGAATTCTCGCGCGCTGATTGGCCCTTGCTGATTGTCACATGTAACGCAATCCTGTCTGGGGCCGTGGATAAACTGATTTTGGGGAAGAACGTCATGTTAGCCCACATATAGGGCAAGAACGTCATGATAGCCTACATATAAGGCACTAATGTGAAGGTAAGTGAGTACAAGTGAAGGGAAGTGAGTACAAATGAAGGAAAGTGAGTACAAATGAAGGAAAGTGAGTACAAATGAAGGAAAGTGAGTACAAATGAAGGAAAGTGAGTACAAGTGAAGAAAAGTGTGTGTTAATGGAGGTAGGTGCGTTAATCATATATATATTCATATAGGATTGTAATGTTATTAGTGCCTTATATGTGGGCTAGCATGACGTTCTTGCCTGATTTTGCGAATCTGTTGTGCGCTCCGCTTCTTAAAATTTTTGTAAGAGAACTACAGCAATGCTGGACATTTTCATTGAGGAAACAATCGGTAATCTGTAAATTTTGATTTTTTAATTGACTGAACTTCCCAGAAACCAACTGTGAAGCAAAAAGAAGAGACTATTATTTTGTGATAGTCTGACAGCGAAAATTTCTGAACGGCGAGAATCAGACGTTTGCTGACTGCGAACTCAGAGAAGTAATTCAGTGGATTTAAGCACTTCTTCGAATAGAATAAAGGTCAGTTTTATACAAATTTGCTTCGGTAGTTTACTTTCGTTAAAACAAGTTTGCATTGCGTATTTTCAGGTGCTTTGAATGCATTTGTGAAGCCATGCTCGATTCAATGAATAAAACCTTTGCCGAGCGATTTGTTTTGGTACTTTTCAAGTAATAATTCAAGTCTGCAATATTTTGCTGTCGGTTAGAAATTCGGCACAAAATCGCCGAAGCATGGTTAAAACTTCCCGCAAGATTTTTTCATTACTTCACTCAGTGCTAAATTTTTACTGCCAAATTGTTTTTCATTCAGTGCGCGTTCTTGAATTGTCATAGAAACAGATGATTGACATCCACCAAAAACACATTTGGCCGTTGGTAAAAAATCCTTGAAGGGCGCGTGTTAGAGAAAACCGCTGTAAATTAAGTTCACCTAACCGCCAGACGTTTTGGTTTAAGCCTATTGTCACTAGATCGCAGGTCGACTGTATAATGCACAGCATATCTATATTTGTTTGTCGGTTTGTCATGGTTTTCAATGAAGAAAAGCCTGCGTGTATAAAATGCCATCTTTTCTATGCTTTGGCACAGCATTTGCATTACATGTTAGCAGGTTTGGTGAAAAATAATGTGATATATTGTTACAAAAGCTTGATCCATTCCATGCAAAAACACGATAAAATACTTTTCGTACCAAACATTCAAATTACGTTCTCGATTTCAAGTATCCTCCCAGCAAACCACAATGAGTGATTTATTTTGGCCTTCTAATAAATTCACTCATCTCTTTACGCAAATTTTTTGAAACGTTATCGACATTTGCTGATAAAGATTCATAAAAGCAAAATAGTAAGAGATCTTTAACTTCATGTTTAATCTGCCTTTAATTTCTCAAATTTATTTATTTATATTTTCTGTAGAGTCTAAATTAGAGTTCGTTACCTCTGTCTTAGAATATAATTCAATTTATTGCAAGAGTCTTTGTGTTCAAAGAAATTTTGATTCGCAAAGTGTGTTGCCAAATTGAAAGCTACTTCTTACAATTTTCTTTATCAAACTCCCACCCCCTCACAAAACTAACGCATTTTTTAATAACAGAACGCATAATTTTAGGGATTTCAGTTTAACAATTAGTTAGTTGATTTAAGGTAAATTGGCCGCAGTACGTAGATTCAGCGAGTGGCTCAACGAGCGTTAGACCAACAAACAAGGGCGTTTTTTATTATTATCTTTTGCTATTTCAGGGCACTCCCTGATTGATCAGAGAACTTCAACCACGATTCATAAAGCGAAAATTGCCCTCGAAAAGGTCTAAGGGATTTCTTATGGGCCATTTGAGAGGTAAGCGATGTTGATGTGTCACGACTTCTGAGTCAAGTTTAGTTGGACATTCAAAAATCTTTAGGGTGCTTTACTTAGTTTATTGGTTCGTTACACCACGATTGCGTGATTACACAGAATACCAATTCCTCAAATAAATAAATAAATAAATAAATAAATAAATAAATAAACGTATTCCGTCAAAATCTGGAGACAGATTTCTAAGTTTAATGTGCCTATTGAAAATATTAAGACTCTAGATATTTGTGCCTTCGTCCCCCCTGCCGTCACTGTATGTTATGTCTAAATGATATCTGCATTGCCTAGGCTCCTTTAATGGACAGCTTGTGCACATAGAAGACAAAACCTGTGTAGAGTAAAATGGCTAAGGGCAAAAGTCCACAGCCCCTTTTATTTATAGTTAACTTTTCACCATTAGTTCATCATATATCACAACCAACAATTTTGTGATTACATGGGACTAATCTCTTTTTATTCATGAGCCCCTGGCGACTACTCCCCACACTATGACGTTAAATTTGATTTACCTTACCTTTACCTTTCCAAATAAATTTATTTCTTTCCAAATAAATTTATTTGACGGATGTCGAAATTTAACGCTCATTTGAAAACTTTGAGAATGTAGATATCTCCACATTCAACTATTTTTACATGAGATTTAGTTTAAAACCACATCTGGACGAATTTCTAAGTCTAATGCGTCATTTGAATGCTAAAAGCGTAGGTGTCAGTAAGAAACGAAAAACGCATGTACTGCAGTTTTGCAACGCGATTTATCTGCACAATTTGTGAAAACCTAACCTTTCAATAGAATATTTAAAAATCAAATAAAAACCAAGAAGGTGTAAATTTAGAAATAAAGACCACACGATTAAAAGAGATGGTTAAAGATAACTTTCGCCTAACTTATATCGACATCAAATTGAAGTGTTTCACTGTCCCACCAATAATGTATCAACGCTGTACCACAGCCGGCTTCCATCCAAATCTCACCAAAAACTGAGTACTTTGGTTGCAACAGCTATGCACTTCCTGTCACGCAGAATGTAATGTAAGAAACGTACAAGGACTACTAACCTTTCCCACATGAGTCACACACACACGAATTACATCCTCATATCTCCCATCCAGGTTATCTGATAGTTACCAAATATTTATGCTGTGCTCATATTAGTGTGAACTTTTTCACAGAGCATATTGCAAGAGATTTAGTAGATTTTTTAGAATCCTGTATTTGTTTTTTGTTTGCTATATGTTGCTAGGTAACGCGCATAATTTTGTACGTTTTGGCACAAAATCCGACCTCAGGGAAAAAATGCATTTGAGTATCTTGTCAAGATTTTCTAAGAAAAAATCATCAAGTTTCGGTTGTAGAAGCGAAAGCGTTTTCAAAATGATTACTGTTTTGTTTCATCTCAAATTTCAACTCAAAAGTTGACCACCTTGGGAATAATGAATAGCACCATGATAGTAAAGTACTGCTCCATTTTCTCACACGTAGGATTTAAGCCATAGACTTATACATTGGACAGGAAAAGATTGAACTCGTTATCTATTTGTTTTTGTGAGATTAAAACTGAATACAAGTTTAACTTGAGCACATAAAGACAGTTGAACATTTCGTTACTCGCCTGAAGTGTCTCCAATAGTTGGTTGACTAGAAGACAGCCTTTGGTCAGTTTTTTTACTCCAAAATAAGATATTTAACAAACGTTAGCTACGCGCAAGGACCGCGAGCATTCTCAATGTTTTTCAGCACTACTAAGGAATAAAATTCTCAACAAAATAAAAACAATAGTTATTTGACCTTATCAATAACTAATATGAGAGTTTTTCATGCCGTAAAGCTGGCACGAGAAAACAATTTCCCATTGATCACACGTAACCTTTGTGAGGAAAAGCTAACATTAAATTAAGTCATCGGTAAACAAAACTGGGTAACATATTTTCTACAATAAAATATTAAATAACAAATTTAATCGTTTTTGTGGCTAACCTCAATTAATTTACGTGATTCAAAATGCATTGTTAAGGCTTCCACAAAGCCAAGGTAATAAGATTTGTTTTGCTGACAAGAAGACAAACCTGGAATTTTTCTCATGGCTGAGAAAGACCTTTAACACTTTTGAAAGTTATAGGAAGAGGAGTTTCAGTTTTCATGGACGAAATTACACGTATTATTAAAATTACACGTATTATTAAAATTGGTATTCTTTTTTATAATATCCAAGGAAAATTATGAGAGAGGAGATAGATGCAGTTAAAATGAGCCATAAGTTGAATTTTAAACATACAATTCATGCGTTAATGGGACTATAATTTTAGACCGGGGAAATTGCTTTAACCCTTTTGTTTGCTGCAATGCAAGATAAACGCCACATTCTCTATTTACTTTCGCTTCGTTTTCAACTGTTTTCATATGCAAACAATGGATGAAAATAAAAGTTACATTTACATTTACGGTGTGCAGAAAGTTTTGTTAAGAGCCACAAGGATTTCGAAAGCTTTTTAAATATTTATTTGCTTAAGTTCATTTTGTGAAATTTATCTAACACATCTTCGGAAAATTTTAAAACAGATTAAACGAATAACAGAAAAAGGGACACTGACAGCTGTATCCAGGAAGCCACAAAGAAAACCATTTCCTTTTATAATGGTTAACGATTAGCGTATTCAGCTTGAAGAACATATTTAGCCAAATGCTACGCGACAAAAAGGAAATTAATTGTTGACAAATGCAATTCTGAAATTTGCTTGACAATCACAAACCTACAAATAAATCACAGATATAACCAACCGAAAATGCTTCTTAAAAATTATACATCAAGCATTTTGTTTTTGCTGAGAAACGTTTTGGCAAGCTCATTGGGCTGTTGTGAACTTTGATCGCATACTCAATTTGTTTTCTTTTGACAAAGAGGTGCAACTGCTACGCAACAATGTTTTATTAAGATAGTAAATTCAGGTGTTTTTGAACTAACGATTCTTTGTGGGTAATACGTTTTCACTAGAACGTGATAATATATTTTTCATTTTTTTTCACAGACACGT
This sequence comes from Siderastrea siderea, assembly GCA_964030785.1. NCBI lineage: Eukaryota > Metazoa > Cnidaria > Anthozoa > Scleractinia > Rhizangiidae > Siderastrea > Siderastrea siderea. The sequence goes on from OZ034969.1 coordinate 74,206,156, forward strand.
ATTAATAAGTGCGTACAAACTATGTAGCATAAAATTAAGGGTGAAAACGCCTTATGCGCGCTAAGAAGTAAACCTGATTCATTTAGCTACCCGCCTCGAATAACCTTTGCTATACGCGGGGAGTTAGTGTAGGGTTAATTTTGTATTGTATTTTACGGTATTGTGGAAACTATCTGGTTGATTTCAAGGTAGGATCAAAACTGCGTATATCAGATGCCGAATGCTGCATAATTCTACACGAAACTTACCTGAATTTGAAATAACTTCTTGGTTTTCTACGTCTCAGTCCTATATCACACAAAGCATCTCAAAACGTTTGAACTACTTCCTATCGCATTCAAGAAATCGATGATCAACTTTGTGTTGATAATCCACTTATTTCATCCCCTACCAACTTGAATAAAAAATATTAATAACTGAAGACAGCGTGTAGTTCGCTTTGATTGGCTTAATGGGCCAGGTGTTAAAACCGCCAATATGGAGAACGAAATTGGTACGCGAGTTTAGCACAAATATACATTTTCAATCATAATGTGCCATTCCTAGTTTTTGTCTTATCGCAATTAATTGAAGAGGTGCCTTATCAATAAAGCATTGTTAAATCCAGTGACGCGGCGATAAAAACAATGCAAACGTTTCATTTTAGAATATACTTTTAAAGGAAAAACTACATGCTTTGCCCCCGAAAGGGCGCCAATTCCATTTTAAAGGGTTTATGTCCGAAAAATAAAATAGTTTAATTTGGACTTGCAAGAAAAACATTGTAGGTTGGTTCATGTCATAATATCATTTGCTGTTTCTAAGACAAACGTGCAAATCAATAACAAATTTTTTGTTAAAAATAAGACAAAGAGATCTGAAATGCCGAGGCCTGGATAGGGAGGCAGTTCTGTATTCCTGGCTTCAAGTAGATTTGCTCTTCAGTTTGCCTCATAGATCATGCAGCTTCTTTGTCTAAATTGACGCATACGTTCAGGAAAATTCTGCCGATAACCAATATGAAAAATAATATGATGAAATAGTACCCTCAGATTAAACTAAATTAGCCATGAGATTAATAAACTATGATGGTGGTTGTGCTGAATAAATAAATATTTTAAAATGGTGAAAACTGTTGTTCGTTAACTGTTTTTTAAAGATAAAATCTAAATTTTTAAAAGTTCCACATCGTTTTACACGATATAAATGCTATTTTATACGTGCTTCAGTTTAAATGCAGGGAAACGTATGGAAATCATTACGGATACCGTTTGCTACTGAATAGTTTTTGATTTCATCAATTGGAACAATTATCTATTAGTACTGAGTAGAATTTTTATAACAGCAACTTTGGTTAATTCACTTCACTACAGTAATTTTAAACCCCCCGATGAACGGTACTCTTCCGCAACCGGAACAGTGTTTTCCGTTTAATTTTCTTGATGGTTCGAGTTATAGGAGGCAACTTTATGTTCAGAAGTTACTGTAATAAAATGTCGGCTGACCACAAACGTTGTAAGAACACTATAACTAGAAGAAAACGTAGCCTTTCCACAAGCCAGGCATGTTAATGCAGTCCATCCGATCACTGACACTACACAACATGGGCTAAAAAAAGAAAAGAAGAAAAAAAACAGCCTATCCACAAACCTACATTCCCCTAGATATTTGCTATATTTATCCTCTCACCCGTCGTACGTGAAAAACTCCATCCCATATTCTCAATTCAGACAAACTTCGAGAAAGTTTAATTTATCTATCTGAAGATGAAAATTACAATGGATTTATAATGTCCAAACTGTCTACATATTCATAATAAAAACAGAAAAAAATTCTTAGATATCGACATCTGTGTAATGATGACTCCGATATTTTCCTGACAAATCTCACCGAGGAACGGTATCAATTCTTCAAGAAACATAGTTATCCCGACTCAGACTATTCCAATTTTTCGGATGGACACATTTATGTTACTTATTTTTTTCATCCTTGTTATGAATGACATACCTTGTAAATTTACTTGCTAGTCTCTTTGGGTTTGACTCTTTACCATCAACTGGTGCAGTATTACCTTTTGCGAGTTTCAAATCGAGACAGACTGGCACTACATGAATAAGATTCTATCCGTAACGAAGTTGTTCATTCATCTTTGGTTAGCATTTCCGGTTTTTGCGCTCAGTGTTTTAATCTTTCTCGCTATTTTCTTCCACATAGAAAACATTCAAACCAACTCCAAGGAAAAAGGTCTTAATGGAGGAAAGCCAACCCGCATATTCCTTGGTGATATTAAGAAGAAAATTATGTCTGAAACACCAACAAACTGGAGCGTAGACCTACTTCAGAAGCGTTTGCTTAAAGTTCCTATGAACTAAAATTTTTTTTGCACTGTCTGGTAGTTCATTATGTGTTAATTCCGAAATGGCAAGAGAAATTGGATGCAAGAAGCAAGAATCCGTTTTTTTGCCGTTGAAGATACCCAAAATGACCAAACTCGTGTCTCCGAAGACTGGGAACGAGTTGGTTGAGGTAGCAGGCCGTATGACGCCACAAATCGCGCAGATTGTTTGTCTCTTTGGTGTTTGTCAAGTATTTGAGCGATGAAACTTACATTTTCCTTGCTAATATTGACATACAA